>JAWQFJ010000452.1:75000-93060 GCA_034096865.1 Theodoxus fluviatilis
TGGATTTTGTTCCTGTGCTCTGTGTACAAACTGCCCTTACAAGATTTGCTGTTTGCTCCCTTGAACAAAAGAATGAATTAGTGGGGTTGGTAATCAGTGGGTTTTTTCCTGCAGTGCTATGAAGGAAACATTTCCTCTTGGTGTTTTTCCCCTCCTTTTATCTTTTGCAAGGAGTGGGGTTTCATGTAAATGTTAGTGATGTCCAGTTTCTGTCTTCACTTCTTCCAAAGTTCCACTATATAGAATGATAACCTGTGATTCTACACTTTAATTCAATGTTGACTTTTATCCTTTGATTGGAAAAAACGTATTTCTGTATTCAGTCTTCCTGCATTCTTTGATAACACTTCTGAAATGTCTCTGTCCAGTTGTTTTCAATAATGGCATCCTGTCGTATATACATTTGCCCCTGCAGCAATCTGTCCTGATATCCAAACCCAAGATTACAGGTTTAGTTTTCCCTCCTTCCCGACCCCAGTCTAACCTCTGTTTCTGATCTTTTCAGCCTTTTGGGATAGTGATTACTAGGTAAAGAGGGCTGCCTGCATTGTATTCGTGTTTGTTGGGTTTGTGTTGGTCTTGCTCCATACTATATGCAGTATGTACTGTGTGAATGCCCAGTACAGGTCTTGTGTTCCATGCCTTGGCAGTTTTCAGCAGCAGCTAGTTGTACATGTCGTTACTTGACCTCACCGCCATCACTAACTTGCCATGCAGTCGAGGAGAATCGCCAAAAATGTCTCCCTGATCATTGTGCTCTTGGTTTTGTTGAAGGAAGTAAAAATGACGCTGGTGCAGCTCAGAGTGAGTAGCAATTTGTGGAAGTTGAATTACTTTTGCCAGTAGATGTAATTTTTGAAATCTTTTTCCCCCCTAACAATCCTATGTGGATTTGCAGTCTGAACAGTGATGTTCTGGAGTTGATTAAAAAATGTTGTGACTGATTGATGTGGATGAATTTGTGAGGCAGAATTGCAGGAAATGTGTATTGAAGGAACAAACAAATCGGGACTGTTCACTGGAAGCGTCTTTTCTTGTGTGGAAATTCAGCCTGGATGTACCTATGATGCCAAGTTGGCAGTTGATAGGTCCTCTTCCCAGAGCTTGTTGTCATGGGTGCTTGGATTGGAGATGAGCCGTCTAGTAGTCTGGTTGTTGGCTAGTGGCAACTTTGTACACGGAGCTCAATGTGTGCTCATTTCCATCCATCAGTCATGCATAGCTGTGTGAGTTTTTGACATCTGGGAATGGAAATGAGGCTGCTTTCTCACACTCAGAACTTCGGTGTTACAACTGCAATGAAGCTCTAGAGCGCATTTAAAAACCATAAGTGTTTTACACAGTTCCAAACATTGCAATATCAAAAGTGTGTAGTCATCATGGATTTGAGATTGAAGTCAAGTAGATTCCAAACATAAATGAGAATTTTCAGTTTCCAGATTGCTCATAAATGCCCTCTGTTTTATCTCATTTCCCACCAGTGTAAGATCTTAAAATTGTTTTGAAGGAAGTCTGTAAGGCACTTGTTATACCTCTTTTTCTTGAAATGTTTCTGAGGCTTTCATGTAAAGAGAATGTAAGAGATCCACTGGAAATGATCCATGTTCAAGCAGTAACATTGGGTCTCTCATGTCAACACTTGTGGTGGTACTCATGATTAGACAAAGGAGGAATAGTGGGCACTCACATGAAGACCACACAGATCATAAAGACCATACAGATCATCTCATGGATGCACCAGCATGTATAACTATTGGGCACTTTTCATGGCCTGCCTTCATGCTGCTGGCTGCCTAAGTATTGCTTGGCTGAGAACTCATTAGTTTGTCTCACAAAGTTGTATTCTCACTTGTCAGGAAGAATAATGGTCTGAGGAGGTCTGTCAGTTGATAGTTACTGTTCTGTTGGTATCCTTGTAATCTTGAGTGGAGTTCTGCATGCACAGATTCAAAGAGCTTCTTTTAATACATGTACAAGACAAGTGTTGTGCCAAGTTGGCTCTTGTACTGTAGAGGTAGACATCACTCACTTCTGCTTGAAGCCTGTGCAAGTTATGCTGAATCATGCCCAGGCAGCTATGCAACCATGTTGTGGCTGACTGGATTCATACTTTTTCATGTGAAGGCTGCTCTGACAATTTGCTGGAGAGGTGGATTATTTTTCCATCTAAGAAATACCTAGATATTATTAAAATGCAGTGTGTTGTTTGTTTTATTTCTTCAGATATTTCCTGCAGTAAAAAAAAAACTAATTTTGGTCCTAAACTTCATGCCTTTATTAACTAAAACGAGGTCTACAATTACAAAACTCTGATGTACACTGTGTGTTTTAATTTAAAACTCTCTCTCTCTCTCTCTCTCTCTCTCTCTCTCTCTCTCTCTCTCTCTCTCTCTCTCTCTCTCTCTCTCTCTCTCTCTCTCTCTCTGCTCTCCCTCCCTCCCTCCCTCCTTCCCTCCCTCCTCAGTTTTTGACTTACTTATGTAAGTCAATCCTTAGTGCATTCTAAACTGAATAATGAGAAATGTTTTGTTCAAATTTAAGAATATGCAAGAAGTACTCAATTACTTGGCTTGTGGAAGCAGCCTGTATGTACTGAGAAATTATAAAAATTTCAAACTTATCACTTTTCTGACAGATTTTTGACTCACATGCGAAGCAAAAGTGAGTCTATGTACTGAGCCGTGTCGTCCGTCCGTCCGTCCGGGCGGGCGGGCGGGCGTCCGTAAAAAACTTAAACGTTGGATTTTTCTCGGAGACTATTAAGTCTATCAACACCAAATGTGGCATGATGGTGTATGATGACAAGGCCTCAAAAAATATACATAGTGACTTGACCTTGCTTCAAGGTCAAGGTCACAGGAGCCATAAATGTGGTCTCAAAAACAGTCATTTTTCACATTTTCCCAATTTTCTCCCAGGTTATTGAGAATGGCGACCTTAGCTACAAGTGGTATATAGGTCAAAGCAAGCCCTATCTTTTGATACCAGTTTGGTTGACCTTGCTTCAAGGTCAAGGTCACAGTAGCTCTTCAAAGTTGGATTGTATACATATTTTGAAGTGACCTTGACCCTGAACTATGGAAGATAACTGTTTCAAACTTAATAATTATGTGGGGCACATGTTATACTTTCATCATGAGACACATTTGGTCACATATCATCAAGGTCAAGGTCACTTTGACCCTTATGAAATGTGACCAAAATGGGGTAGTGAACCACTAAAAGTGACTATATCTCATGGTAGAAAGTGCCAATAAGCACCATTGTGCTTCCTATGTCTTGAATTAACAGCTTTGTGTTGCATGACCTTGGATGACCTTGACCTTGGGTCAAGGTCACATGTATTTTGGTAGGGAAAATGTGTAAAGCATTTCTTCCTGTATGATGTCATTGGTAGGTTTAGTTGTTTGACCTTGACCTTGAAGGTCACCTGAAGGTCAAGGTCATATAAAGGTCAAGGTCAAGCATGTGAGTCGTATGGGCTTTGCCCTTCTTGTTAAAATGTTAAGTCAAGCCATCAATTTCCAGACTCATCATGCTTGGTTATGCATGAAAAATGCTATATATGTCTGTTCTTGTTACTTTAATTGCACTGGAACAAATAGTTAGTCTTTAGCATATGACCTGTAACAATGTGCATATGCATGAGGCAGTATGCTCACATATGCCCAGACACAGACATTGAAACATGCAGTCTTCATACACTGACCCACACACACCTAAATTTGCAACACCAATTTTACACACTGTCATATACACACATCTCACAATTGCAACACCAATTTTACACACATACATACAAATATTTCAAACTTGCACCACCAATTTCACATTGTTACACACACACACACACACACACACACACACACACCAAACACACACACACACACACACACACACACACAGACACATCTCACAACTGCTACACCAACATTTGCTCATTCTGTGATGTAAATTTCTACTTAATTTTCTTTCTGTTAAAAAGATAAAAGTTTGCAAGATGGTGTATCAGATCTTTATTTAGCATTTTGATTTTTCTATTTCAGCTGAACATGTGCTACCATTTTAGAACATAGAAGCTAGGTACTAAGATGTGAGGCTTATATATAAAACTTGCCATGGCTTAGAGTAACTCATTTTTGTTTTCCATTTTATTCTACAATTTGCTGTGCCACACTAAGTCCTAGTTCTGTGTAGGGGCAGAGTGCTTCATCAATAGAGACAGCAGCTGCTTGCTAAAGATTACACATTTGCGAGTGAATTGAAAGAAACTCTGTATTTGATATTTTGTTGTCTTTATCACCATTAATTGTAAATGGCTCATTCTCTGGAAAGGTACACAAATCTGTTACATGGGTGGTGAAATATTTTTCATCAAATTTTTTTATTAAAAGTACATATTCAGGTAAAAGAATGCTTGGACCTATCATCTAGAGTAAAACTGGAGCAAGGTCTTTGCCTTTTTCTAAGTAAATGGGGTATGAAGAGGTGCTTGACCACATTTCTAGTTTGTAACACTGGACGCCAAACCGATATTAAATGTGGTCAAAACATAATGGTTTTCAGATAATTTCCTTACAAAACATGTTGAAAACGATTAATAAACACATCATAAATAGCTTGCAATAGATAACTTATTAATCTTGACATTTGGAACAAAATTAGACACTTTACTTATCGTGTCTTGTTACAAACCAGTTGAACAAAAGCAAAATCCACATGTTATTTAAGTATTGATGTGCCATCACTATTGCTTGCGTATTGGAGAGAAGTAAACAAAGATCTAGAAAGCCTTTTCACCATGAAAGCATCAGGGGAAAAAACAAAACAAATTTTAAACAATATATCTCAAGGATAATCTCTAGGTTGTAACAAAGACACTTCCATCGTGTCTTGTTTACGAACAAGAAAGAACAAGCAATAGATCGACAAAACATGCTATTTTAGTAACAAAACTTTAAATAAAGTTGTAAGATACGGTAAGGAATAATTTTGGGTCCGGTATGAAGGGTAATGCTGTCTACTTTTATGTTTAATTTCACAAGAAACCACAAATTTTCAAAGAAATGTTTCCGTTTGACGGATCGAACCGGTTTTCGATCTATTTTCACCTCACAAACTTAGTCAACAACAATCGGTAAGCACAACTAAGGATTAAAAAAGGAATAAAGTTTCACATTTAACGATGAGAAACATTACTAAAATCCTGAAATTTCCATCATAGGCGATCTTCAGCTAGCACACTGGAAGAAATGGCGGGCATTTCTAGTTCGTAACACTGACGAACGAAGCGGACACCACATATTTGAGTTTACAGTACTGCTTTCCGCGAACACGCAGTTTGTGAAAACCACACAGGGATCACTCAGTATGTCCTTCCGCGTAGGACCTTTGCAGTTATTCCCCTTGCAGGACTAGTTTGCCTTGAAAAATGTAGTCCAGTTGATTGCTGTGTCGTAACGCATTTTGTGGACACAAATTCAGAAATGACGCAATTTCATCTCACATCTAGCAAGTTTCCCTTCATAAATTGTGTTTTCTATCAAATATGACTCTCTCAAACATTCTGTTTTTGAATGGACATGGAATTGGGTCAATTCGTTTGCTTAATATTCTTCCGCCGAGTATATTTACAAAACCTTCGATCGGACACGACATGTTACGAACAAGTCAGCAAAATTAAATCCCTAATTGTTTCACAAAAGTGCAAAATTTTTACAAACGTGATCTGTAATTGTCAAGTATGTGTGTTATAGATTAAAATACAACCGTTCTTTTTGAAATTTAACATGAAAATCCAGTTGCAATTGTTATCTGAAAAGTTCTCGTTTTTCCGTGTAACAAACTGGCCAGCTGAAATCGGCACATTTTGTCAACACAACTAGCGATAAAAGCTCAAATTTTACACTCAGCCTTTTCCCATTGCTCATGGTGTTTCTTTAATATGTCTTTTGTTTGTCTACTTGAATAGATTTGGGTCTTATAGTGTAATACTTTTGGTCTGACCAATTTAAGGACGTAACCCCTCCTTGTGTACCTTTCCAGAGAATGAGCCAAATATATCTAGTGTGAGTGTGATGAAAAATGTAGTGTAGAACTTTAACAGTTGCAGTGTATGTATTAACTTGAGAGTTTCACTGTGTATATGTGCTATACAGCCTTCTTCATTTCGAAGGATGCTTATCAAACTAATTTTATGTAATAATTTGCATATTCTCATGATGTTTGTAAGTTTTCCATCACTGTTTACATGTTGAATTACCATGAGAGCACATAGTTTTGAGACTTAATTATATTTGGAGTTATTTAGCTGTTTTCATCCATCTTTTTCTGCATAGTTGTATTTTTCATAGTTTTCACTGATACACAGCCTAGTCTGTAAGTCTCAATTAGACAGATAAGTATGATCATTTAGATTTTTTTCCTTCTGCTTCTTTTTGCCTTTCCTAGTTTCCTTTTTTCCCAATCATTTAATCTGTATCATGCAATTACTATTTCAGTCTGAACCAAAAGTGCATTGTGGTGATGTAGCAGATACATGTATACTCTAAGGAGATAACTGTAGAAGACAAGATGTTGTTCATAGCATCAAGCAATGGTCTGCATCACAGAGAGAGAGAAAGATGTACAATGGCTGTCCATCAGGCAGCGTGTTGACTTGTGCCTTTCTGTCTTGCAGTGAGGCGGACACTGAAGAACGGACTGGACACGGAGGAGCTGCAGGTGGTGGTAGCAAAGCTGGACCAAGTCTGATCCCCAGCCCTCCCTTCCCCCTTTTTTCCTACTCCCCTACCTCCACCTGCCCATCACTACTTTCTGCATCCTCACCTCCCTTCTACATTGAGCAACATGCACTTCTGTACTACTAACCTCATGCAAGCATGTTCTTTTTCTGGACTGGACTTTTTGACACTGTCTGGATTTCTGTCTTTGGAAGATGAGACACCAAGTTGGCAAAAATGAACATATATATTGAAACTCACTATAGCTTGCCTTTTCTTCTAATACATCTGGATGGAAAGGCTTCAGATTGTACCAGTGTCATAATTACCTAGTGTCTTCTAGTTTACTTTCTTCTTTTTGACTGAAATGACAGGACTGCCCTGTATGAAAAAGTGGAATGCTTTTGTACAAGAGTCCAGTTTACTAACCACAGACTATGTGTCCGTCCAAGTTGATGCTGATTGCTGATGGCTGCTCATGACTCATCCCCAAATCTCAAAGGTGATCTACACACAGTGCGCAGCATTTTGTTGGATGTTCTGGTGCCAGCACTTACAGACTGAGAAGCAAGCATCTGAATTGACTGTCAGGTGTGGGCTGTCTTCTGGCAAGGCCAGAGGTGACCATTCTGTTGTCATGCAGACAAGAGTTCAGTGCTCGGCCCGTGCTGCAGCAGCAGGTGTGCTGGTGTGACAGTGGAGGTGGTAATAGAGTTGAGTTGCGAGCTGGCCTGGAGACTGGCCCCGTACGAAGGAGTATTGAAACCTTGTGCAATAAATGCAGCCTCAGTATAGTAGAGGTTCATGTTTTTCATAGTCAACGATTTGTACATGTGTTCAAAGACCTATAGCTGACATATTCTGGGGTTCGAGAATAAACACCCTCCCCCCTGCTTTGTTACTTTATTATTGATAACTAATGTTAACAGACAACACTTTTGTTCTGCAGATTAACTTGGTTTATGTATTTTGCCTCACTGATAGAGTTTTATTTTCATAATTGATTTGGCATTGATGTATTGAACTTTGTGTATTGAGTGTTTGCATTCTCTGCACTCAGGTGAACCATTTGATTTCTCTTGCCTCTGATGAAACTATGGAAATTCTCAGTACAGAGAACCCTGTACCTCTTCCCTGCTGTGTCAGAGATATATATTTTTCTTTCTCCCCCATTAGCATATTCATGACCTATTCTATCATGACTTCTGTTACCTCCCTGCATTCAAGTCTATCAATGTGAAATCATTTTCTTCATCTAAGATTTTGGACAGTCACGATGGAAATGTTTCTAAGAAAAGAGAATTCTGAGGTGCAAAAAGATAAGTAATGTATATGGTCTTATGCATCAGTGCCCATGATGTCAGTATGTAGTAAAGAAGATGAAATAATGGCAGTGTCATTTGTTGTCATCACGAGATATAGATGGCCCATTTTCAAAATCATTCTTTCTTCAATTAACATGGGGTTCACAGTCTCTTGGGTTTTCAGTTCCACAGTGTTCATGGTGCAGCAGAAGCTTTCTTCTGTTTATCAAGCATATTTTGCTTTGCTTGTAGATAACTGCAACTGAACAGTTTCTTTCTAGACAGATGGCTGGGAACATTTGAATTAAACCCCACCCCCCTCTTGACCAAGGGAATGGACAGCCTTGTAATATGTCTGTGATTTTCCCCTTTCCTCTGCCAAAGGACTCTTGCAACTTTGACTTGACACTGGCTGAAATGCTTGCAGCCTCTAATGAACAGAAACAGTTGAACATTGGAGTCACAGACATCATCAGGGAAGACTGCTCAGTGAGGTTTGGAAGCTTTTGATTTTCATTGACACTGCTCAGCAAACGATGTATTGCCACCTTCCGCCTCCTGTTGTTGACAAATCCAGACGTTGGCATCGTCGATAGATGGACCTCCTGCTCCTGCATTTGACAAGACAGGTTTCTATTTGTGCAAAGCTGACCTTCAATTGGTTCTCTGGGTAAACAGGATTTATTGCAATTGGTGTGCATAATAAATTTCAAGTTTATGGGGAGATTTCTTTCCATTGGTTCATCTCTTTTTAAAATAATATCTGAGCACTGCCATGGTGCACAACTTATAAATGGGGCCCACACCAAGCGGAGATGAACAAATCAGGTGTAATCTTCTCAGACTGAGCATTGATGGTGTGGCACCTTCCACTCACTCACAGAGCAAGGTCAGACAGATGGCTGATGTGACTCGGGAGGCTGCAAGCGTTTTCTCACCGGGGCTGGCAATTCCTTGTCAAGCTGTCTGAGCTGGGAGTACTAGCTTCCATTTTTCTGTGAAACCAATTATCACAAGGTTCCATGTTGATTTCTGAAATGAGTTGTCATTGCATTGAGTTGTCGTGTGTAGAGTTTTATCTTGATCACTAGTCATACAGAATCTTCCCTTAGTTAGTGGATAGACTGCGAGAGAGTAGCAAGGTGGGAGTTGTGGCTACAAGCTCCATCACCACAGTACTTAATCAGGACTGGTGGTGATTTCTTGCCCGCTAGAAACTGAGAATTGTCTTGACAATGTAGTACTCAAGTTGTGTATCGTCCTATGAAATGAGTCTTTCAGGCCTAACCCAACACTGATTGGAGTATGTCCAATCACTGCATAGTTGTACAGTTCCTATATGAATGTCTAATTGTGTCCTTGCCAAGAAGTGCCAAATTTGTAGCGTGGCGGTGGGAACAGCACCTCATGCTGTAGAGGAACAGCAGCTAGCCTCAGAGTCCTGCACACTCTTTTTCTTGCTAGCTTGCCCATAGAAGGACCCCTGACGTTGGTAGTGCCTCCATTGCATTTAGCACTCAAGCCCTGTGATGTTGTGGAGTTTTTCCATGTTGCTTGGACGACCAAGTGGAGTGGAAGGTGTTTGCTGGATCACTGCTGATTGCTCCGCCCTCTTGTTGGATTTATTTCCATGTTTTTGTTTCCTTATTTGTTTGTTCAGTCAATTGTCTGCACTGTAACCTGCCTCCTGTCTGTCCTGTCCATGGAAGACTAACTTGCCTTGTCTCAAAACATTTAGGCGAGGTTTTGACAAGTTTTCCCTTTTTGCTAGATTTAGTATACACCGTTTGATACCTTTGCCTTGAGTAGATGTATTCATCTAATCTTGTTACTTCTAGAGTCTTCAGCTACAAGCACACTGTACACCTCAGTTGTAGAGCCCGTGCGCTTCTCTCCTCAAAACCAGGTCTGTTGCTTGTGCAGTCATGGCACTTGCCTTAATCATCAATTCAGGGCATTTACTTCAAGTGACTTCTTAGAGCTGAGCATATGCAAAGTTGAATGCAAACTCCTAATATTTATTTGTACAACAGATGTGCAGCCTGACCAGCTGCTTAGTGTGACTAACAGTCTAGCCACCATTGATCTCATAATGTCCTCTTCCCCAAAGCAATCGTCCTTCCTATGTGTTGCTGTTGTGTCAAGGGAAAGCTTGCCAGGACTGACGATACTACAGACCCAAGCAAGAGGAGGAGGCCAGATGCAACTGAACTGCTGATTTCTGTGTGATAATCGCAGTGGGAGGAGCCGCAGTGTCCCTGGTTTCATGCCATGCTGTGTCCTCTTGGATCCCAGATGTCAGTCATGCTCCAAAGAGGGCTTACCTTGTCTGTGTGTTGCCCCCATGTGTGCCCCCCCCCCCCCCACCCTACCCCCAACTATGGAAGCAGGCCTCAAGGCCATTGCGAGGGAGCCACTGGAAGGAAGTATAACGCCTGTTGGGGTTCATTGCCAATCTGGTCCTACAAGATGTATCATTGTAAATTATTTATTGTAGCATTCAATGTAACATAATTTGTCATTTTTGCCATATTTTGTATGCAACATTTTTAAACAAGATTTTTAGATGAAATAAATGCATTGCCTTTGATTGCCTGTGGTTCTTGGAGTTTTTGTGTTTGTATTTGACGTGGATGGTGAAAGCTACTACTGTGTACTCAATTATGTGTGGATTGTGATTGCAATTTCTTGGCTTATGAGTAGGTCCTGACACCATGGTTCCAATAGCAGCAATCTGTATCAGAAGTTTTGAAGACATTGTTGGTACAACAGTAACAAGAAGGGCAAAGCCCATACGACTCACATGCTTGACCTTGACCTTCAGGTGACCAAGGTCAAGGTCAAACAACTAAACCTACCAATGACATCATACACAAAGAAATGCTTTACACATTTTTCCTACCAAAATACACGTGACCTTGACCCAAGGTCAAGGTCATCCAAGGTCATGCAACACAAAACTGTTAATTCAAGACATAGGAAGCACAATGGTGCTTATTGGCACTTTCTACCATGAGATATAGTCACTTTTAGTGGTTCACTACCCCATTTTGGTCACATTTCATAAGGGTCAAAGTGACCTTGACCTTGATATGTGAACAAATGTGTCTCATGATGAAAGTATAACATGTGCCCCACATAATTATTAAGTTTGAAACAGTTATCTTCCATAGTTCAGGGTCAAGGTCACTTCCAAATATGTATACAATCCAACTTTGAAGAGCTCCTGTGACCTTGACCTTGAAGCAAGGTCAACCAAACTGGTATCAAAAGATAGGGCTTGCTTTGACCTATATACCACTTGTAGCTAAGGTCGCCATTCTCAATAACGTGGGAGAAAATTGGGAAAATGTGAAAAATGACTTTTTGAGACCATATTTATGGCTCCTGTGACCTTGACCTTGAAGCAAGGTCAAGTCACTATGTATGTTTTTTGAGGCCTTGTCATCATACACCATCATGCCACATTTGGTGTTGATAGACTTAATAGTCTCCGAGAAAAATCCAACTTTAAGTTTTTTACGCCCGGACGGACGGACGGACGGACGCCCGGACGGACGGACGGACGACACGGCTCAGTACATAGACTCACTTTTGCTTCGCATGTGAGTCAAAAAATGGCTAGTAAACACTGAATAGCCTGAAAATACTCCTTGATGCAATCCTGGCCTTTGAGTGCTGGCTCAGAGCACTCGGACATAGCTGCTAATGTGAACTGGTAACCACTGAAGATGTTCCTTTGCTGGATAGAGCTCTGTTCTGGTAACCACTGAAGATATTCCTTTGCTGGATAGAGCTCTGTTCTGGTAACCACTGAAGAGGTTCCTTTGCTGGATAGAGCTCTGTTCTGGTAACCACTGAAGATGTTCCTTTGCTGGATAGAGCCCTGCTCTGGTAACCACCACAGACCTGCCTATTCTCTCGAAAAATTCTGGAGATTCCCGATTTATGCCTGTTTCTTCCCACCAGGGCTTTGCCCCTGGACCCCACTGGGGCCTTAGCGGCCCCTGGACCCTGGCCTGTTTTTCACAATCTCCCTAATTGGCCTTTGGGGGGGCAGGCAGGTCTTCCACCGACTACGTTCCTTTCCTGGATAGAGCCCATGCTTTGACACAGCCAAGGCAGATTCAAGCTGCAGCACTGCAGGCTTAAAAATTATGCAGCCCAGTATTCTGCTATGGGGAGACAAATTTGCATAGCTCCTCCCATCCAAGCATTTCAAGACACAAACACGTGTAAAATGATTTATGTAATAAATGAGGAAAAATAGCTATTTCCAGAAATTTACATTTTGTGCAAATGCTAGTGATTCCTTCATGGAAGGAAGCATGCAAATGTAAAATCACTCATCTTTGTCACTGTTAAGAACCAAAGAGAAACAAACTTTCTGGTATCGATTTAGAATCTGTTGAGAAAACCACCAGAGGAGCAAGTCGTTCATCACTTGACAAGGAAAGACTGCATGATTACAAAGATGCCAAGCATACTAAACAGTTTGGACAGTGGTAACATAGAGCAGTGGCGGTCAGCTTAAATTTTAACACCATCATCACATATACATTATTAAAAAAAACAATGTAAGATCATCAAAAACCTTATGAGCTCACAAAAGGTCCAGCATCTTATTGTTTCCTCCAAACATGAGTCTCCATGCCTTCATCTTTCTATCCAACAAGCTTTGAAAAGCTCACTTGACTAGATTAAAAAAAAACAGTTGCAAAACAATAGATTTAAAATCAATCAGAAAAAATCCGTTTTCATACAAATGTGACAACACACATTTTCTCTTGTAAATGCTGTCGACGATCAAGGTTACTGTTGAATCAAGGAATATTGCTTGGTTCTTTCATATCAAAACCAATTCTCCCAGCTGAAGCCAAAGTGGTAGGTTTGTAGGTCTCTCTCTGTCTCTGTGCATCTCTGTCTCTGTGCGTCTCTGTCTCTGTGTATCTCTGTCTCTGTGCGTCTCTCTCTCTCTCTGTGCATCTCTCTCTGTGCGGTGTGTGCCTCTCTCTCTGTGCATCTCTCTCTCTCTCTGTCTCTCTCTCTCTCCCTCTCTCTCTCCCTCTCTGTGTCTCTCTCTCTCCCTGTCTCCCTCTCTCTCTCTCTCTCTCTCCCCCTCCGTCCCCCCCCCCTGTCTCTCTCTCTCTCCCCCTCTGTCTCTCTCTCCCTCTCTCTCTCTGTGTCTCTCTCTCTCTCTCTGTCTGTCTCTTTCTCTGTTTCTCTCTGTCTCTGTTTTTCTCTCTCTCTCTCTGTCTCTCTCTGTGTCTCTCTGTGTCTCTCTCTGTGTCTCTCTGTGTCTCTCTCTCTCTCTGTGTCTCTGTGTCTCTGTCTCTCTCTCTGTCTCTGTCTCTCTCTCTCTCTCTCTCTCTCTCTCTCTCTCTCTCTCTCTCTCTCTCTCTCTGTCTCTCTCTGTCTCTCTGTCTCTCTGTGTCTGTCTGAAAATGCTCATTATGAAGCTCCTGAAACCAGCATGTTTATTCAACACAGTCCATCAATACCAGACATTCTCATACGTACGTTAGTAGTCCGTAATAAAACAGCTCCCAATGTGGCAGCTCAGATGGCAAAACCAGCCAACCAAGTCACACAGACACCATGAGAAATTCTGATTCAAGTCTGCAGTCTAGTCCACTTCAATGTGACACCTTCTGATGGAACCTGCAAGCTGCCTTTATCAACCATTCAGTCCAACATGGTTTTAGGCTTCAGACATACTGCACACCATGGAAATATATCAGGCACTGTGCTGCTTTCGTTAGGAACTCTGGCAGTTCCATTCAGATCATCGGGCATGTAAGGTCAAAACAGCAGCCACTGATACATGGCAGAGTGGACAGGAGAGGACGGCACGGGACCATGGTAGCTCGGCTGCTAGAGCATTTCAGATACTAACTGCATTGAAAGGTCGTGGGTTCAGCCCCCACCTGTGGTCCCACAATTTTTCCTGTCTGTCTCATGCATGGCAGTGGCTCTGTATGTAAAACATGGACACCAGACTCTGGCATTGGGGCCTTGGCATTGGGGCCTTGGCAGTGGGGCCTTGGCATTGGGGCCTTGGCAGTGGTGCCTTGGCAGTGGGGCCTTGGCAGTGGGGCCTTGGCAGTGGGGCCTTGGCAGTGGAGCCTTGGCAGTGGGGCCTTGGCAGTGGGGCCTTGGCAGTGGTGCCTTGGCAGTGGGGCCTTGGCAGTGGTGCCTTGGCAGTGGTGCCTTGGCAGTGGGGCCTTGGCAGTGGTGCCTTGGCAGTGGTGCCTTGGCAGTGGGGCCTTGGCAGTGGTGCCTTGGCAGTGGGGCCTTGGCAGTGGGGCCTTGGCAGTGGGGCCTTGGCAGTGGAGCCTTGGCAGTGAGGCCTTGGCAGTGGTGCCTTGGCAGTGGGGCCTTGGCAGTGGGGCCTTGGCAGTGGGGCCTTGGCAGTGGAGCCTTGGCAGTGGGGCCTTGGCAGTGATGCCTTGGTGCCTTGGCAGTGGGGCCTTGGCAGTGGGGCCTTGGCAGTGATGCCTTGGTGCCTTGGCAGTGGGGCCTTGGCAGTGGGGCCTTGGCAGTGATGCCTTGGTGCCTTGGCAGTGGTGCCTTGGCAGTGGGGCCTTGGCAGTGGGGCCTTGGCAGTTATGCCTTGGGGCCTTGGCAGTGGGGCCTTGGCAGTGGTGCCTTGGGGCCTTGGCAGTGGTGCCTTGGGGCCTTGGCAGTGGGGCCTTGGCAGTGATGCCTTGGGGCCTTGGCAGTGGGGCCTTGGCAGTGGTGCCTTGGCAGTGGGGCCTTGGCAGTGGGGCCTTGGCAGTGGTGCCTTGGGGCCTTGGCAGTGGTGCCTTGGGGCCTTGGCAGTGGTGCCTTGGGGCCTTGGCAGTGGTGCCTTGGTGCCTTGGCAGTGGTGCCTTGGCAGTGGGGCCTTGGCAGTGGTGCCTTGGCAGTGGTGCCATGGTGCCTTGGCAGTGGTGCCTTGGCGGTGGTGCCTTGGGGCCTTGGCAGTGGTGCCTTGGTGCCTTGGCAGTGGTGCCTTGGCAGTGGTGCCTTGGGGCCTTGGCAGTGGTGCCTTGGCGGTGGTGCCTTGGCAGTGGGGCCTTGGCAGTGGTGCCTTGGGGCCTTGGCAGTGGGGCCTTGGCAGTGGTGCCTTGGCAGTGGTGCCTTGGCAGTGGGGCCTTGGCAGTGGGGCCTTGGCAGTGGGGCCTTGGGGCCTTGGCAGTGGGGCCTTGGCAGTGGTGCCTTGGCAGTGGTGCCTTGGCAGTGGTGCCTTGGCAGTGGAGCCTTGGCAGTGGGGCCTTGGCAGTGGTGCCTTGGCAGTGGTGCCTTGGCAGTGGGGCCTTGGCAGTGGGGCCTTGGCAGTGGTGCCTTGGCAGTGGTGCCTTGGGGCCTTGGCAGTGGGGCCTTGGCAGTGGTGCCTTGGCAGTGGTGCCTTGGCAGTGGGGCCTTGGCAGTGGAGCCTTGGCAGTGGTGCCTTGGGGCCTTGGCAGTGGGGCCTTGGCAGTGGGGCCTTGGCAGTGGTGCCTTGGCAGTGGTGCCTTGGCAGTGGTGCCTTGGCAATGGGGCCTTGGCAGTGGAGCCTTGGCAGTGGTGCCTTGGGGCCTTGGCAGTGGGGCCTTTGCAGTGATGCCTTGGTGCCTTGGCAGTGGTGCCTTGGCAGTGGGGCCTTGGCAGTGGTGCCTTGGCAGTGGGGCCTTGGCAGTGGGGCCTTGGCAGTGGTGCCTTGGCAGTGGGGCCTTGGCAGTGGGGCCTTGGTGCCTTGGCAGTGGTGCCTTGGCAGTGGTGCCTTGGCAGTGGGGCCTTGGCAGTGGGGCCTTGGCAGTGGGGCCTTGGCAGCTCAAGAGAAGCTGTAGAAATGGCGGGGCTTGGACACCCAGGTGGTCAGGCAGAGACTCTGGAGACGGCTCCAGGCCTGTTGGTAGTGCTTTGCAGCCTGCTTCAGCTCTAGGCAGGTGGCGCTCTGCAGGGAAGGGATGCTCCTGTGGACAGACATGGCAGTTAACCCTTTACCACCTACTGTGCATAATTAAATAGACTCCCTAAATCCTGAGGCTTTTTCCATAAAGAACACAAGGTCAACTGTTCAATTAAAAATGTATTTCTTCACTTTTATGCATCCTTGTAACAATGTAAACATTGTTAGAAAGCTAAATGAATAAACACTAGATCATCAGTGTTGCTTCTAATATACATAACTTTTTTCTCCAAAAGAAGTGTAAATGTCCCAAAATTGAAAAATGGATTGAAGGGCAGCAGTATCAGGTGCAACACCAGCATCACGTCCAGTCTTAAAAGGAGATGTAACAGTGGTCTCATCCATCTGTAATGGGCCAACACAAGTCTTCTGCTGCCACACAGCCTTAGAGAGTGAGAGTAAGTCACCATGCATCATTGTAGCATACACACACAGTTACTCCATAACTCCATGGCCCCCCCCCCCCCCCCCCCCCCTTATCCCCAGAATGTAAATTGAGTTTTACTGCATATCAGCCTTTGTAAGCCATGTAACGCCATTAACAGCAAAAATCATTCGAGTTTGAGTAAGAGCAAGTCGAAGCCTTCGGTCCCAATTTCCCTAGTTATTCCCTCTGCTGACTCCCGATGGGTCTATTCTTACCCCTCAACCACAGGAGGGTGGGGCCCTAAGCTGCAGGGCCTACTCCAGAAAATCCCGTGTCTGTACGCGTCTCCTCCCACTAACAGTTTCAGTGTATGAGAATGAGTGAAGGGCTATGTAAGGCCCATGATTATAGAATCGGTAGAGCTGGTTAGAATAAGAGCAAGTCAAGTCACGATTTCCCTAATTTTTTACATTTTATGAATCGTGTAGAAGATGTGGGATTATTCATATCCCCCCCCCCCCCCCCCCCCCCCCCCTCCCCACCCACCCCAAGTCACATAGGGACAGAGTGAGAAGAGAAGGTCCTCAGCCCAAACGACACGCTGTGGTTAAAGTAACATGGCCACACACTAAAATAGGGTTAGTAGGTAGGTCTGAACCTTTTCTCCTTTAATTAGGAGGCTAGATTGGGATTGCACACATCTGATCTGTGTGTGTCTGCATGAGTGTTCTAAATAATGTCGTGTATAGAGTAGATTCAAGTAAATATGAATCAAAACTTCTCTTTTGCTGATAACAATTTTTACTTTGAAAAATGCTCATAGGGAAGATGGGACAGCATGCAGTTTGTAGTTAACCTTCAATTTCTTTCTCTTTTTTTCCCCCCTTTTTTCATGATTAAAAAAAATTAGGGTCCACAAGAAAAATTTGAGTTTGTTAACATAACTCAACTGCAACTTCTTTTTTCTCAATTAATGACAGGGTGATCCATAGGGCAACGAAAAAGACAAAACAGAATGACAACCAGGGAAACAAAGTGAGCCCTGGATAGAAAACAGCACACACAAAATGGAAGAAAGAAGACACACTGACACACGATGTGACAGTGACAAAGAGGAGATCACTGAAAGACACGGAAACAGAGAGAGCTTATGGAGAATAATGGATAAGTCTGACAAAATCTTGCAAATTACTGCTGGGGTGCAAACTCAACATTTAAGAATTATGTCCTCAGGGCTGGACTGTTCACAAATGTCATCTTTGATGCTTCATAGACCAGACAGGGGCAATTTGAGACAAGATACCAAACAAGTGTTACTTGTCCTGCCCCACAAGTACAATACCTTCCTTTGCTGCAGTAAGCAGCCATTGTAAGTAAAGGGTGCTCTCTAATGAAATAAAGGTATTGGTGATGCAGGGGTAGCAATGAATCCTCTCTGTATGCAGTAAAGCAGTTACCTGGCTCAGTGATTGGGAATATAACAGGAATCTGCCTACATTTAAAATGTAATTCAAATTCAAACTCTTCACCTCAAACCACTTGTCCTGTTGCTCATCCCTCCCCTACCCTCATCCATCCATCTATCCATCCATCCTCCTATTCATCCACTCATCCATTTTATCTACTGTGGTTATTGGTCAGTCCTTTAAAGTATAGGATGTGTGGAAAAAGTATGAACTATGAAAGATGTTCTGTGCTCATTTCCGTTTCAATACAGAGTGTGAGAGTACAAAA
>JAWQFJ010000453.1:0-17500 GCA_034096865.1 Theodoxus fluviatilis
TAAGAGAACTATTTACATTATTTGCAGTTCTGTCTCTGTGTACAGGTTGACTAGCTTGCTTACCTTTGCTGGGTTTAAGAGAACTATTTACACTATTTACAGTTCTGTCTCTATCTACAGGTTGACTAGCTTGTCTACCGTTGGTCACGCCCCGTCCCACGTCTGCTAACCGCTCTTTGGCTGGAGGTTCTGGTCTTTCATCAGCTCGCTTGGAGTTGTGAGGGTCTCTTCCCATGTCTTTGTATTTCGATCATGTTTATATCAGTTCATTGCAGGAATCGCAGAAAATGCGTCGAATGTTGCAGCGCACTAATCGTTGCACACATTTTCAGTAGTGATTGAGATGCATTTACATTCATATAAAGTCTGACCCACTTACTCGGTTCATTCACTGATTCAGAATGGCTTTACTGCCATGTTAATTCCGATCAGATCGTGAAATACAATTTGTTGAAGTTGAGTGATTGTTCGCTCACTGCTGCCTCCATGCCTCTTAATTCTTCCTCAGACTCACTGCTTGCAGTCAGTGCGACTGTATCCGAATCTCTGTTGATATCGCTCTCTATCTGTTCGCCTACTGCATTCTGTAAACCAGTCAGTAGTTTACTAGAATGCGCCTATACTGCTGCCTCCAATGGCTCCATGCTCCTCTTAATTCTTCCTCAGACTCAGTGCTTGCAGTCAGTGTGACTTCATCTGAATCTCTGTCGATATCGCTCTCAATCCGCAGCTATCTGTTGGTTTATCAAAGATCAACATCGAGATTTCGCCCAGTCAGTCGGCGTCGACGACCATAAAGGCAGTGTGTATTCAAGGGGGATGTAACTCTTCTCTTCAACACAGTGGAGAGACTTACAAACACTCAGGTGAGTTGCTGCTTCGTGTGGTAAATTCACCTGTGAATTTTACATTAAGAAACTCTTGATACTGCATGCTTTCCATGATTTTGCTATAAATTTTTGGGGCAACCTCTTGATCGAATGAGTAATTCAGAATTTTTCTTTATTGTATTTTTTATTTTTTTTTTTTTAGAGAGAGAGAGAGAGAGAGAGAGAGAGAGAGAGAGAGAGAGAGAGAGAGAGAGAGAGAGGGAGAGAGAGAGAGAGAGAGAGAGAGAGAGAGAGATTCATGGATGGACAAACTGAGAGAGAGAGAGAGAGAGAGAGAGAGAGAGAGAGAGAGAGAGAGAGAGAGAGAGAGAGAGAGAGAGAGAGGGGAAATGCATCAGGCAACATCAGACAGGAGAAATGCAGTCCACACTGCTACAGACCGGAGAAATGCAGTACACACTGCTACAGACAGGGGAAATGCAGTACACACTGCTACAGACAGGAGAAATGCAGTCCACACTGCTACAGACAGGGGAAATGCAGTCCACACTGCTACAAGCAGGAGAAATGCAGTCCACACTGCTACAGACAGGGGAAATGCAGTCCACACTGCTACAGACAGGGGAAATGCAGTCCACACTGCTACAGACAGGGGAAATGCAGTCCACACTGCTACAGACAGGAGAAATGCAGTCCACACTGCTACAGACAGGGGAAATGCAGTCCACACTGCTACAGACAGGAGAAATGCAGTCCACACTGCTACAGACAGGAGAAATGCAGTCCACACTGCTACAGACAGGAGAAATGCAGTACACACTGCTACAGACAGTGGAAATGCAGTCCACACTGCTACAGACAGAGGAAATGCAGTCCACACTGCTACAGACAGGAGAAATGCAGTCCACACTGCTACAGACAGGGGAAATGCAGTCCACACTGCTACAGACAGGGGAAATGCAGTCCACACTGCTACAGACAGGGGAAATGCAGTACACACTGCTACAGACAGGGGAAATGCAGTCCACACTGCTACAGACAGGGGAAATGCAGTCCACACTGCTACAGACAGGGGAAATTCAGTCCACACTGCTACAGACAGGGGAAATGCAGTACACACTGCTACAGACAGGGGAAATGCAGTCCACACTGCTACAGACAGGGGAAATGCAGTCCACACTGCTACAGACAGGGGAAATTCAGTCCACACTGCTACAGACAGGGGAAATGCAGTCCACACTGCTACAGACAGGGGAAATGCAGTCCACACTGCTACAGACAGGGGAAATTCAGTCCACACTGCTACAGACAGGAGAAATGCAGTACACACTGCTACAGACAGGGGAAATGCAGGCCACACTGCTACAGACAGGGGAAATGCAGTCCACACTGCTACAGACAGGGGAAATGCAGTCCACACTGCTACAGACAGGGGAAATGCAGTCCACACTGCTACAGACAGGAGAAATGCAGTCCACACTGCTACAGACAGGGGAAATGCAGTCCACACTGCTACAGACAGGGGAAATGCAGTCCACACTGCTACAGACAGAGGAAATGCAGTCCACACTGCTACAGACAGGGAAATGCAGTCCACACTGCTACAGACAGGGGAAATGCAGTCCACACTGCTACAGACAGGGGAAATTCAGTCCACACTGCTACAGACAGGGGAAATGCAGTCCACACTGCTACAGACAGGGGAAATGCAGTCCACACTGCTACAGACAGGGGAAATGCAGTCCACACTGCTAGGATATCCACTTAAAATAAACAAATCCGTCTCAAGGCCAAGAGGGTTAAAAGACTACTTGCAATAACCTCTGTCCATTCAACCCTCAGAATAAAGCCAAAAACTTATTTCTCCCTCAAAATGGCCAATTCCCATCCCTGAGTGTTAAATGCATTCCATACGATTTATCAAATTCATTCTGTCTTTCCAGATTCTGTCCACGATGCTGTCTGCCCTTCCCTGCCCATTGCCCCCAGCATGCCTGCAGCCACCTTGGTCTGGCAGCTGACAGGTCTTCCTGATGTAAAATTCAATTTGCAGACAAGCACATGTTTATATCCTGCATTTTTTCATATTCGATGATTGATAGATTTATAGATTTTCAAGGAGAATAGCTGGACAAAGGGACCTTCTCATGACAAAGTAAACATTATTGTATTATTCAAATTATAAGGAGGTTAAGACATATCTGTAAATGACTGTTTCATTTATTGTAGATAATTGAAGATTTCCTGCAAATGAGGAGCCAGGATGAGGAGAAGATGCTGGAGCAACTTCAAAGCTTCTTTGACACCCTGATGTCAAAATGTCCAGCAACTTCTCATGTATGTTAGTTGTTACCATGAAGTTACATAGAAAATTTCCTTTATGGTTTCAGTATCAACAGTTTCTGATTCATTGCATTTGCTAGATATCTGGATTCATTGAGAATGAAATGCTGCAGATTATCTTGCACTCCTCAACTTAATGATGTACCATCATGTGATGTTAAGCAAGCCCAGGCTTTCTTGTTTTATGCCATCCATCACGATACCAAATTTGTGCATGGTTACTAGAACCATGAAGCTGATCGAAAACTCTTCCCAGTCAATCTTTTCCCATGGCTACCTCTTTAAATTTGATGTATCAATAGCAGGCTCTGAGAAAAGTGCAGGCTACAGCACAATTAATTTTCATTCCACAAATATATAGAATAACCTCTCTGTTGACTGATAGAACCTGCTTAATAAGCTTGGGTACATTTCCAGTGTTTTGCTTTTTCACTCAAGTTCATACAGTAATAGAAAATAGATTCAGTAAGTCAACGCACTGTGTGTTTGCAGCAGTGCCTATTGATATTTTCTCTTTTTTTTTCTCTCAGGGAACAAGGACTGCAATGATCCTTGCAGCCTGGAGCTACCTTGAGACAAATACTGCCTTCAAGAAAGGAAAGGCCTAAAACACAGCCTGTGCTGCAGATGAAAGAGGTTAATTCTGTGTTCAATATCATAATCCTTTTTAACATTATTACTTTCCCTCCTCCAGGTCATCAATCTACTGTATCTGCTTTCTGTTGTTTATACTTGTCCTTTCACTTTTTCCTTCTTATCCTCCTCTTGAATGCTCTTAATCCTGCTCCTCCTCACTTTCCTGCCTGTCATCTTCCTCCATCTTCCTTCCCTCTCCTCCTTTCTTTTGTTTCTTCTCCTGGTTTCTTTTCCTCAGTTCTTGCACTTTTTTCCTTCAGTCTGACTCAAGTTCTGTGCTTTTAGATAGAGGCTGACATCACTATATATGCCATATAATCAGACCATGTAAGGCGAGAGAGTTTTTTTGGATCAGTTGAATGGTTTCAGTTGCAGTTTTTGCAGTCTCCCATGTGTTTGTTAATTTTTGCCTCATACAGTTCAGAATGAAGAAAATGCCCACACATGCTAAAACTTGTTTAACAGGCTGATTAACAAGAGTTGGCAGTTAACTTATTAATATTTCAGTAAACATAACTGGTTGGATGGCCACAAGTCTGACATGGCATATGTTTTTCTTAAAATGATCATGAAATGGATATGCTTGTATTGGTATTGCTAATATTTTTACATTCATCTTGTCTTGGTTTTTTTCCAGTCACTAAAGTCCAGATGCCCAAAATGTCTGAGGCAGTCCAGATTTGAAAAGTCCACTTAAACTTGACAGTTGACATTATGGATTTAAGATACCGTAAACAACCCACATACCTCCACCATAAAATTTGGCATTATTTTGGGGATGGATTTGATGTTGACCCTCCCAACAGCAACTTATAAAGTGAGTGCTCTGAACATGCATGTAAGAATTGTAGTTGTTATATTTACTGACTGTTTTTTTGAGGGGTCTAAGTTCTCTTTATTCAATTTCAGGACATTTCAACTGACAACTGGGAGAAAGAAACCACGTCTGCAGCTGCTTCCCCTCCCAGATTCCCCTCCCAGATTGATTATGTGTTTTTGAGAGATGGAGAGCTGAATGGTGCAACCATTGCTGGTGACGGCTCCAGAATTTTCTTGGAAACTACAAGTGTGGAGAAGACCTTTCTGGCTCTCATCTCCACCTATTATGTCACTGATCTGGACTATCCCGAATCTATTGCAATGTCCTTGGGGTGTTGCGGCAGTTTGCTGTAGGGAACCCATACATTGGTGAAAAAATCAACTGGCTACAGGCGATTTGTGAGCATTCTCACATTTTGAATGCTTCACAGGATCTGTAGCAACAAAACAGAGACTCTAACATAAAATCAGATACTTCTGTCCATTGACCTGCTTGTTGTCTGCAAGAGTACAGATTTTGTTGTAAACTTAAACACATTTGATTAAACACCTGCTCAACCTAAACACTTTGTTTATCATAAACACGTTTAATGTGTTTATAAAGTGATGCATGCCCTAAACACCTGAAAGTGTTTATAGCTAAACACCTGCCAGCACACACCATCATAAACACCTAAACACCTGGAATCTTAAACACATGACGTGTTTATAAAGTGATGCAGAAAGGCGTTTATGATGTGTTTAGAAACTAAACACATATTTTTTACAGTGTACATGAATCTTTTGTCCCTCGATATGGACACACAAAAATTCCATACTTGTCAGGATTCAAACTGGGCTATAATTATTACTGCAATAATTGAAACAAGAGTACTGCCAAATATCATCAACCATTCATCATAGTTTCATAAATAACATTTCTCTGTCACGCTCATTGCACAAAACAACTGTCTTAGTAACACATATCCAAATGTGAAATAAAGCTGTACTTGGCGAAGGGGTAGAAAAGGGTGGTGGAGATTGCTATGCCACATCATTAACCCTCCTCATGTTCAAATTTGTGTGGTTGATGGAAACAAAGCAGTGCCCTGTGAAACGTTGCATATTGTGACACATAAATACATACTCTGATACACGTGAATTCAATGCAGAAAATTCCTATTGTGGACAATTTTCCTACTTACCCATATCTTTTCGCAACACAAGACGGTAAAGTTTTCCCAAGTAAACCATGCGTTGGCTTCACTACATTTTTCACGACGACTTGCTCATGGCACGAATCATTATGACCTCAGATGTCATCAAGGAGATATGTTCTCAAAAAGAGCACTTAGACAAGCTGAGCGACCTTGCCGTTGTACATATCCGGGACCAAAGAGACATTAGATTATCCAATTTCTATTGTTTCAACAGAATCACACACAGGGAAATGTTCCACTCTGCCAGGGACTCAACGTGTCAGGGCTAGAGTCCGGATCCGAACGTGTCTGCTCGATATGCGATCCCTCCCCACCCAGAACATGCGTATCCCACAGTCCACCCCGATTTGAGTAATCTGTACCTGTTAAGCGTATTAGGATTACCGAGGCAATAATACACCCGATCACCGCTGCGGGGGAATAAAGAGAAACTTTGCCGGAGGTCGGGATAATTCTGTTTTCTTTCTGCACTCCTTGTTCTCGGTTGAGTGAAGAAGGCGGAACAGTATAGACTTAATTCACCTTGCCTTGAGTAGAACTGGTAAGCACAAGTGCTTTGTTCTTCATGCTGACATCGAGAGATCGATTGCCGACTTAATTGATTTGTAATCATTTTGTTTTCTGTTCTTTTTCATAGCAAATGTAGAGATGGTGTCAAGCAAGAGCCGTACTAGCCGTTGTTTTTACAGAGAGACATTGTTCAGTGGTTTTTCGTCGTGTAGCAAAGTTCACTTTATCTTAATGTAGTAATTTGTGTTTTAAGTTAAATGACGAAATGAATTTACTTAAAAACATTATCAATATCGTCTATTCAAGATTAAAGTTGGTTATCATTCACCAGTTAGAAATGTTCATAGCGTATACATGTAAGCCGGTGGCTCAAATAAAAACACTCTCTCTGTCTCGATCTGTCTCTGTCTGTCTGTCTGTCTGTCTGTCTGTCTGTCTGTCTGTCTGTCTGTCTGTCTGTCTGTCTGTCTGTCTGTCTGTCTGTCTGTCTGTATGTCTGTCTCGATCTGTCTCTGTCTATCTGTCTGTCTCGATCTGTCTCTGTCTGTTTGTCTGTCTGTCTGTCTGTCTGTCTGTCTGTCTGTCTGTCTGTCTGTCTGTCTCGATCTGTCTCTGTCTGTTTGTCTGTCTGTCTGTCTGTCTGTCTGTCTGTCTGTCTGTCTGTCTGTCTCTCTCTCTCTCTCTCATCAGAATGAAGTGAAAGACTACACACTCGCACAGCGCGGTATGTTGCGGACACACCGGTACTAGCAATCCAAGGTCGTGTTTGGCTCAGGCGAGGCAATCATCGTGGCAGAACTGCCGAAAAGTCAGTCGACCAAGTCTGCTATTGCAGCGACGGCAGCGAAAAGCAGGGGAGGCCATGTTGATACAAGAGAGAGGAAAAAGTCTGCAGGAAGCGGCGAGGGCATGCAACGGGAACTTACCAGGAGGCGCAGAGCGTCGATCGTTCCAACCCAATGGCAGGAGGCTGCTACGGAGCTAGGCAGGAACATACAGAACAGCGCAATGCCCATTCACGAGGGGGGCGGGTCAGCATCCCCGTCACGTGACAGGGCATCCCGGAACTTTCGACCAATCAGATGAACGCATTTCTCCAAGAAAATGGCCTGCGAGTACAGTTCATCTCACACTCCGAGGAGCACACTGCACAGGGGACGAGACAACATATTTCTTTCGTTTGTTTATCCTCCTTTGTTTGGGGGATTTTCACCATGAAGGCTAGTATCCTAATCTCAACCCTGACTATTTCAGTTTTAAAGGATATGTGTGAAATTCGCCCGATGTTTCCCATCTAGTCTGATGTGTTTGGGAGAAGGCATATGCTCTTGGCTTATTTGGACATCCTGCAGGAGATACCTGAGTCACCTGAGTCGGATCAGGCTGGGAGAGAAGAGGCGTTCAACGCAACCCGAACTGTCTTCGTTTGGCCCAGACTTGCACCAGATGCACGATCCTTCGAGTGCGTGGGCTGTGAAAATAAGACGTGCAAGGACAACCGTAGAGGAGGAGGAGGAGGAGGAGGACGAGGAGGACGAGGAGGAGGAGGAGGAGTGGCACCAGTGCGAGGAGGAGGACGAGGAGGACGAGGAGGAGGAGGAGGAGTGGCACCAGTGCGTGCAGTATGAAGCAGCAGCTAGGAAGGAAGCTGGAGGAGGAAGAGCCAGGAGGCAACAGCAGACATAGGGGGAGGAAAAGCAGGAGAAGCAGACGTACGGAGGAAGAGTATCGCAGTGGTAGTGGCAATGGGGGGGGGGGGGTGGTAAAAGGTAAACAAGAATTATGTGGAAGAGGAAATTATAATAAAGAGGCGACAACGATAGAAGACATTGTCAGAGGAGGAGGAGCAGCAGCAGCAAGAGGAGGAGGAGGAGGAGGAGGAGGAGGAGGAGGAGGAGGAGGAGGAGGAGGAGGAGGAGGAGGAGGAGGAGGAGGAGGGTATGAGCACAATGGGGAGTAGAGAACGAGGAAGGGGACGACGAAGAGGAGGAAGAAGAGAGAGCTGGGTTAGATAGGTGAAAGAGGAGAAACAGCAGAAAGCACATACCCATTAATAACTAAACTCTCAACACAAAAACACACAAATACCAGGATTAACGCGATCATGCCAGCATTTGCAACCCTCGTACAACTTGCACAGCTACAATCAATGATTACATCATCATTGTCGACGTCGCCGTCATTATTATCCTCATCGTCTTCATGATAATCATCATCATCATCGTCGTCGTCGGGCAGCCGGTATCCAAGTTTTGAAGTCGCTGCGGAAATTAGCATTTGTCACCCCTGACGTATTGTTCAAGGTTTTTGATGCGCAAATCCAGCCAATATTGCTTTATGGTTCGGAAGTGTGGGGCTTAAGTGACTGCAAACGCATTGAAAGTGTCCGTTTGTTTGTACTGAAGTGGTTTTTGAATGTCTCAGCCAGAACCCCAAATGTAATGAGGTCGATCAATTATTGGTTAAAAATAATTAGCATGGACCAACACAGATATCCATTCAGGGTGTATCAAATGATGTGTAACTTACCTGAAGGTCAACTCAATTGGGTAACAAGTATAAGAACTCTGCTCTACAAATACAACATGGAAAGAGAATGGACAAGACAAGCTGTAGAAAATAAAAGAGCATTCTTGAGAAATCTGAAAGAGAAATTGGCATGAGACTTCGATAGTGAGTGAGGCAAATGTTACAAGATAGCTATCGGTATTCCTTCTACAGACTGCATCAACTGTTCGAGAGCAAGAACCATATTTGTATGAAATACAAAAACATTTTAAAAAGATGTTTTGATACGGTTCCGATTTGGAGTCAGTGACTTGTATGTTCACAAACATAGATACAGCCTCCCGACTTTCCATGTTTGCCCTGCATATGTAGAGGAGGAGGAGACTGAAGTGCATTTTCTGTTTCATTGTCCTGCTTTGTGTGGACTACGAGAAATATTGTTAATGCCATTTCCGCATCTCGATGTAATTGAGACTGTCAAAGACCTTCTAGCAACCAATGACTATGCTACGATTCTTAAAGTGAGTATGTACATTTACCAAGCGTTTAAGATGAGAACGGAAGGAATAGAAATACTAAGTATGAATCATACTACTTTTTGAAGACTAGTGCTACTACGTGTACCAGTGAACACTGTTTCCCTCGATACTGTTCCTTTCACACATTACTATTTAGAATCTTCCCGATACCGCACTGCCTTGTTATGTGAATTTTTCACCTTCCAGTGGGCTGGTGGCCTAAGCAATAAAGTTCTTCGTTCGTTCGTTCTCTCTCTCTCTCTCTCAAAAGACGCAGATGCTTTATCAAGCCGGCGAACATCATATTGCAATGCAAGGCGCATAATTAACAACAGCAACAACAAAAATCACAGAAAAACGAGGACAAGTACGACGATGACACACAGCAGTTGAAGATGATGAATGAAGTTTTCACAGCCTAGTACGCTATGTAATCACGATGTGTATGACGTCACGATATCGCTGGAGCTGGTTAGAGTAATAGCAAGTGAAGTCTCGACTGATACGGGAGGTGCGGTGGGTATATTCTTACCCCCAGCCCAAAGGGGGTTAGCATAAAGCATACCTGTTACAACAAATATCAGGGTGATCACCTGTTCAATTGAGATCTCAACAACATTTCTTAAATGTGTTCTATTTAATCTCATCAATCGTGCAGACGATCAAGCGGCCGAAATGTTCCGTTTGTCAGGTATAGGCATTGGTCAGTTATTCAGTGGCCGCAAAATTTGCCTGGACCCATCGGACATCACGAGTCTCTGTATGGGGCCATACATTTTAAAGTGAATGCATAGCCTCAACATCGTCGTGCATCCCCACTCTCCCACCCCTAACCCCAGCACGTGTGTGCGGGACAATCAAAGATGGAAGAGATAAAAATGAACCCACAGTAAACATATTGGAATTACTTTTCTGCTCATCATTCGTATACACGAAAAAAAGCCCAAGGTAGCACAAGATTTGAGTTAGGCAATTACATCATTTAAATAAGTGATATCATATTCATAACCCCACATTCTTCACATTTGTGACACCTTGCATATTGTGAACGTTTTGAGTTGTTTACACCATTAAATAGCAAAGAGAATTACTTTATAAAGTTGCAAAGATTACAAAATTTGAAAAATTATGTAGACATGCAAGAGGAAACATAGTGGTGTCAATTTTCATCATGCTATGGTGTTTTGAGAAAAATGGACGTAAGGAATGGAAAATAATTCAATTTGTCTTTATATAGCTGTTATTATTTCACTCTCCCTTCATAATGAAGCTGTCGATCAAATGCACCATTACCTGAGTGAAAAGGTGTTCCCTTTGCAATGGAATACAATTTATCATGATCTCCATCAAACTCAAATACACACATAGGGTAAAGATGATTGATAACGCTGTTTTTCTCAAACTTTTCCCCCCATGAGTCGCTTTATCCAAACAATGCTTTTAAAATAGGTGTTGATCCTTGCAAAAGCAACAAAGTATGCAATAGTATAATGGACAGAAAACACAAATTCATGAAAATCACATGATTTTCATCGTTATCTCAAACTGAGCCAAGTTGCTACATGTCTCATTTTGGAGTGAGGGATCCAACTTTGAAAGTTACATGATGAATATCTGCTCAAGCACAGAGCAAGGACAGCCTACAAGCCCCTACATTTTATTCCTCTAGTAACATCTATTTAGCTACTGGCTTTCAGGCCGATGACAGATGCAGATCTATACTTTATTTCTTCTTGCTGACTTCCTGGCTATTCATAGATAAAATAAGTGACGAACACAATGAAACAACTTATAGAGTGATGAACAACATCACAGATAGCAATCATGATGATCAAAAATGGGTAGTGAGCTATGGATAAATGAAAACAGAATAAAAGATATGAACAAGAATGAAGTCTTTATTCCAGTACAATATATTCAATAGTGTGTAGATCAGTGGGTTGTATCTGTGTTCCATCCCCCCCCCCCCTCCCCCTCCTCTTGTGTGTGTATGTCTGTGTGTGCATGTGTACATGTGCCTGTATGCATCTGTGTATGTGTGGGCAAGTGTCTGTGTACATGCATGTGTGTATTTCATTCACAGGTAGCAAGATACATTATACTTTCAGAAGTTAAGGGAAAAGGGAGATACAACATATACTTATTGCCCTCTCATTGCAAAGTTTCTTACAAGATGATAACAATCAATGAATAGATAAAGCAATCTATTGGCAAATCACTTGCCAGTCCCTGTCAGCACTCTTGTCCATTCCAGCACGATACATCACAGTATGCCTCTCTTGTCCATTCTAGCACGATACATCACGGTATGTCTTTCTTGTCCATTCCAGCACGATACATCACAGTATGTCTTTCTTGAGTGGAACACATGCAGCTGGTCCTCTCAAATTGAGTTTGTTTGATACTTTGGTCAAATCCAGATACAGCATGATTTGCACCGATGGGTGCAACCTTAGCAATTTTGAGACTTACACTATGCACAAAGCTGAACTCTTGCTGCATATACTTACTGAAGTTTTGGTTTCAAATCCAATAATAAATGGTCAGTTTTTACGTCTACAGGATGACGATGTAATCTTTTTAGTGAAAAAATCTGCATCTGACTGCATAACATGCCATTTGGTCATTATCTTGCCTCTGCCTAACTTGCAAATGAATCCATGTAGTGTGTGGTGTCACTGTAAGTGGCCATTGAGGGAATCCTTGCAGTCAAGGCAATGAAACTGCCCATTCACTGTTTACTTTGGTTGCTAAAAGAGTATTTTTTGCTCACTTAAAAAGCTATTTTTCTTATTTAAAAAGGAAAGACAGAAAAAAGCCTGTTTTCAATACAACAGTAATCAAACAGAAATTACTCATCAACCATTGCACATACCATAATAATTCTACTACCTTTTTGAAGGGCATTTGTTGCGCTTAGTAAGGTTACAATAATATGAATTGGGCCAACTCATTTTGGGAGCATCAGTAACACACGACCAGAGCAACTCAGTTCCCCATTATTAACTGGAACCCAGCAACTTACCCTGACAGGAGTCTCTAAGTGTATTTTGTTGCATAATGGACAATGGTGTGACCAGAGTAGCACTTACAAATTTACTATCCTATTCAAGATTGGTACCCCCCACCCCCCTCCCCTCCCCCTCCGCCCACCCCCCCAGAGATTCCCATTCCCAATGTGTGCCAGATTGTGTAGCTCAAGGATTGGCCTTCACTGTCACCAGAGGGCATGCCGCAAGAGACTTGCTCCCCAGTGATCCTTGGGACTGAGGAACCAGCCATCAATCACATCACAATACTGGCATAGCAATCATTTCTAGACAAGGCATCAATATGAAATAGAATGAAAGGATACAAACTTGGTAAACATGGATCATCACAGATGAGAAAGGCAGGAGTCATGTACAAAAACTCAGACAATTTTCATTATGGACCTTAGGAAAAATTTGTGCGAACTTGTCAAAAGATTGGTTGGCCTGTGTTCTTTTTTTACACACGCACACACACACACACACACACACACACACACACACACACACACACACACACACACACACACACACACAAACCTGTAGTAAACAAGAACACTTACAGAAAGAACATGCCAAATGTATATAAACTACAAATTCAGGGATTTCCCCTTTAAAAAAAATTACAACAGATGTTGTATCACAGTTCCTGAAGACAACATATTCAAAAACGACATTTCACATCACTTGTCAGCACATGCTACAGGACCAGCCACAAATTTGCTTTGCAATATATAGGCCACTTTGCTTTGATTTCACACATACCCACCATCTATCACAATCAAGTAATACCCATCTGAGAGAGTTGTACAAATCATGATTACTGGACAGGATTCAGTGGTTGCCTGTGGGTCATACAGATCTGCTCTATGACTTCCTTGGATGCATGGTATAGAGACAGCATGAATGACTAAGTTCTAAAGAAGCCTAGACTTAGCCGTCCTCAATGGGAGTTGTCCAAGTGGCTGAGCAGAGCCTCACAAGATCTGCATATCTGGGTGTATGCTTTCCTGAAGGCATCCATTGTGTTGATCTGTAAGCAGAGAGGAACTCCATGACAAATAAAGTTTAAAAAGTGATTTTTTACAAATGTCTTGGATAGTGAAATTCATTGAGAGTAAAAATAAACAAGCAAACAAAAACTAAAAATTAACACAACTTAGTAAGAGTTAATTTATGTTATAATATGTATTTGCCATTCATTCATTATGTGCCTACAGGTTTAGATTGGAGCACATTCACACAACAAAATAAACCCTGTGGAGCTTGAAGCTAGGCTGCAGATGAATTATCCATACTGATCTTTCTACAGTTGTCTTTCTAACCTGATAAGTGACCTCACTGTCACCTGAGTTTAGCACTGCTTAGCACTCATGGATGCAACTCTAGGATCTTCACGCAGTCATCAAAGCATCTGCGGGCACTAAGGCAAATAGTAAAATATGCGTCTCACTTAGACTGGGAAAACCGCTCCAGCACGTTCACATCTGTGTGCATTGATTGGTTCAACTCTGTAATGGGAAGCTGCCTCCTTGCAGTGCCAGCATGATGGACTTTAGTTCTCCTTGGGCAGTCCTGAACTATACAATCATGGAGTGCCTGCAGCATATGGTTCCTCAGGGATCAGTCCCCTAACAAATCTCCTTCATCATCTACACACTTACAATAAAGGGGTCCTCTATGTTGGCAGCTCCCTGAGGGTCAAAGGCCCCCAGCAGGTCTATGTGAGCACTGCAGTCTGATGGCTTCAGATTCTGGAGACAACTGCAGGAAAAACAAATAGGTCAAGGAAAAATAGCGACATTAACATAGAATGTCCCATACCTAATACTCTGACCCTAGCTGCCATTCCTGCATCACTCCTAGCCACCAGCTACAGAGTGAAAACCCCCATTGCATTTACCTCCTCAAAATCTCTGCCCTATACTTAACAGTCACGTGCTTTGTGTGTGGCAGTTCTGTTGCTTAGAAATCATCACTTGACCACTACAATTAGAGCAATAAGCTGGCAGTGGATTATGCAATGGATGAGTTCACCCCCTTTGCTACTGGCTAAGGGCTTGGGAACGGCAGCAAGAGGCAGAGTGTGGCAGTATTGGACATTATGCATTGACAAGCATTTTCCAACAATGTCATGAACATTCAGCTCATCCTTTCACTGCTGTTGAAAGTACAAAGGATAGAATTAAATGGAAAGTGGTGTATTCCCATGGCCAACTTCCTGACTGAAGTTTTGAGCCTACAAAACAGCACTGATATGGCCTTGGCTCAGAAATGGCGTCGAACGGTACTTTTAGCCGACTCACTGCATTCAAGTGCAGATTTTTCAAAGCAGAATTGCTTAATGTGAACGGAAAGAGAATTTTTACATCCAAGACATGTTAATCTTTCTGTTTACACTTTAAATGAATTGCCATTGTCGCTAGTTTGTTCTCTGCGATGATTTTTTTGCGGAAAATCGGCCGTATTTTTTAGATTTTTACCGGACATTTTTCGATGGGTATATTCATATCGTTTTTTTGTGCAGTTCCTCTGGCCTAAACACCACAAAATAAAGTTTGCGGGTTCTAGAAATGTTGACGAATTCCGTGATTATTTTGCAAACGTAAAATTTTGCGTACGCGCCGCGCATTTGCCGAGAGAAAACGAGGCGTAGTTCATAACGAATTGTCGTAATAGAAACAGTGGAACTTCNNNACATATATTTGACTGATAAGATCATGAGTTTTAGCTGTTTATAACAAGGGCCGCTCTCAATGCTGTAAGGTTATGAACTGCTAGAAAGAGTTTTATTTTCTGCAGCTCGGTTCAGTCATTTTGTAGAGTTTTAGTGCAAAGCCTATTACTGTAGCTTGTTTATCGATATCAGCTGAAATTCTGAAGTGATGTGGCCTAAATTCCTTGTTTATGATCAATTTAATCATGTGCCTTGATGTAAGGGTTATGAACAACGTTTAAATACGTTTTCGTCCACTGTGTGGCCAATAAATGTCCGTTTCGTTTCAAATTTGTTGTGTTGGCTTTGTCATCTTTTTCTTTTTCCACTGCAGTTCACAAAACCTACATAGTCAAAACAAAAAAAAATGTCCGGTTTTTAGACACCAAATCTGAGCCATGGCCATATGCAACCACTATGTATCATTCAGCACGCACCTAGTGCTGTCATTATAGCAGCCAGTGCTTAAAATCCCACAAGAATCAGTCATTATCAACTTCCCTTGCACATTGCCATCTCCAGACTGAGTCCAGTGTGGATGGCACACACAGCGAATCTCAAGCCTCAGGAACTGTTATGAAACATGTGCAGGGAACAATTACTCTAAATCCTATGCTGCACTCTGCAGAAAAGAGATATCACTTGTCCACAAACAGTAAATTCATTTGAAGCCAAAAGTAATACTGAAAGATGAAATGGTAGAGATGGCATTTGCATTCACTGCGGTAAAAAAAACTTTCAGTATAAACTGCAAACTTACTATAAGTTGTAATCATCCATTCCAAGAATATACTTGTAGTTGCAGAAGTCTTCCTGAGTGATCTGCAATAGAAAAAAAGCCACACCTTCAAAATCTAACTCCTAGACATTTAAAATACAGATCAGTGTGGACAATATGCAGTGTTTTTTTATAAACATGATTTACTTTTAAGTGTGCTTGTCAATGTAAATGTGCACTCAAAGATATTACCAATATTAGATCATGGAACATTATCCCCCCATGGCTTAAAAGACTCAGAGGAAATACTTCTACATCGATTTCTCAAACTGGATATTTGAGACTGAAATAAATGGTTAAACTCAAAGCCAGCCTCTTACATGCAACAGCAGTGGCAATAATGATGGAAAATGGTGGTCTAAGCATGGATAGCAGAAATTTCATATGGTATTGCAGCAGTGGGACAAATTAACCCAACAATCAAACACAGAAACAAACATGACATGTGAATGCCCAGCATCAGAACCATCTCCATTACAAAGAAAACATTTCAACTTGAAGTCAACTTTCTGATTTACTCAAGGTTAACCATTTCAGGATCCACTATAACTGCCTATGTGTGTTCTCCACCTGCTGGCTGTGAGGCAAGTGTGATTCAAGAACTACATGTATAACTATGACCCAAGAATGTCTATGATCTGCTTGTGATGAAGGTTAGAGTAACAGATATGTATGTCATAAACTTGAGAGTGACAGATACTGTGTATGAAATAAGAGCAATGTAGAGATTTTGGTTTGACAGGCCTGCATGCAACAGCATCACCAGTGTCACAAACAACAGCATATGGGACAGAAACCATCATTTGACAGTAGCTTCAGTGTTACATAGACCTTAGTTTGACTGAGATTTGTGTTACACTGACCCAGGCGGGTACTATTAAGACTTAAATCTAGGAAAAGCTTGATTGTGGCAAAGTCACAACTGCAGACATACACTGATCTTTTTACAACAAGGACTTACGCTTTAGTGTAAGAAAAGTTAGAGACAAAGCTCCAAAATGGTGAATGCTGCAGACAAACACTGACCCTGGTGTGACAAGTACTCTAGCCTAAGTGTGAGAAAAGTTTGGGACAAAGCTCCAAACAAGCTGAATGCTGCAGACCGACAGTCTGACCTGAGTGGCTGTGTGGGAAAAGTTGGTGATTCCTCCTCCATGCAGCATCTCCTGTGCCCTCCTGTCCACAGGCCTACCCACCTGCCAGTCTGCAATGGCTGCACTGTTCACTCGCCACTGGGGAAAAGCAGACACAGCACCTGTATAGACAGCACTTCCTACCATCTCTAGCTTGACATTACCATCTCTAGCTTGACATTACCATCTCTAGCTTGACATTACCATCTCTAGCTTTACATTACCATCTCTAGCTTTACATTACCATCTCTAGCTTTACATTACCATCTCTAGCTTTACATAGCTTTACATTACCATCTCTAGCTTTACATTACCATCTTACATTACCATCTCTAGCTTTACATTACCATCTCTAGCTTTACATTACCATCTCTAGCTTTACATTACCATCTCTAGCTTTACATTACCATCTCTAGCTTTACATTACCATCTCTAGCTTTACATTACCATCTCTAGCTTTACATTACCATCTCTAGCTTTA
>JAWQFJ010000453.1:25000-30000 GCA_034096865.1 Theodoxus fluviatilis
ATCAATGGAACCATTACACTGCATGGCAGTGAGTTGTGAATCAATGGAACCATTACACTGCATGGCAGTGAGTTCTGAATCAATGGAACCATTACACTGCATGACATTGTGTTTTGATTCAATGGAACCATTACACTGCATGGCAGTGAGTTCTGAATCAATGGAACCATTACACTGCATGACATTGTGTTTTGATTCAATGGAACCATTACACTGCATGGCAGTGAGTTCTGAATCAATGGAACCATTACACTGCATGACAGTGAGTTCTGAATCAATGGAACCATTAGACTGCATGGCAGTGAGTTCTGAATCAATGGAACCATTACACTGCATGACATTGTGTTTTGATTCAATGGAACCATTACACTGCATGGCAGTGAGTTCTGAATCAATGGAACCATTACACTGCATGACATTGTGTTTTGATTCAATGGAACCATTACACTGCATGGCAGTGAGTTCTGAATCAATGGAACCATTACACTGCATGACAGTGAGTTCTGAATCAATGGAACCATTACACTGCATGGCAGTGAGTTGTGAATCAATGGAACCATTACACTGCATGGCAGTGAGTTGTGAATCAATGGAACCATTACACTGCATGGCAGTGAGTTCTGAATCAATGGAACCATTACACTGCATGGCAGTGAGTTCTGAATCAATGGAACCATTACACTGCATGGCAGTGAGTTGTGAATCAATGGAACCATTACACTGCATGGCAGTGAGTTCTGAATCAATGGAACCATTACACTGCATGGCAGTGAGTTCTGAATCAATGGAACCATTACACTGCATGGCAGTGAGTTCTGAATCAATGGAACCATTACACTGCATGGCAGTGAGTTGTGAATCAATGGAACCATTACACTGCATGGCAGTGAGTTGTGAATCAATGGAACCATTACACTGCATGGCAGTGAGTTGTGAATCAATGGAACCATTACACTGCATGGCAGTGAGTTGTGAATCAATGGAACCATTACACTGCATGGCAGTGAGTTGTGAATCAATGGAACCATTACACTGCATGGCAGTGAGTTGTGAATCAATGGAACCATTACACTGCATGGCAGTGAGTTGTGAATCAATGGAACCATTACACTGCATGGCAGTGAGTTCTGAATCAATGGAACCATTACACTGCATGACAAAACAGTGAATTGGCACTGAAGGAACCGCACAGGAATCACATGTATTGGTTGTGTGCAGCTGAAACCCCTAGATGCTGAGCTTTCCGGGCCTTCTCCAGTAAACATCTAAACATTAATAGACATTTCTCTTTCACTGAAAACATTTCTCTTACTTAATAAGTGTTCATAGGCAGCATAAGGTTTGTTGTTTACCTTCAATTTCTTTATCTTTTTCTTCTTTTTTCTTCCCATGATCAAAAAAAGTTTAGGGTTGGCAGGAAAAAATAGGGTTAGTCAGGTTACAGTCATCATAACCCCCCCCCCCCCCCCCCCAAACATTAGCAGACCTGCCTACCCCCCCAAAGGCCAATGAGGGAGATTCTGAAAAACAGGCCGGGGTCCAGGGGCTGCCAAGGCCCCGGTGGGGTCCAGGGGCAACGCCCTGGAGGGAAGAAACAGGCCCAAATCGGGAGTCTCCCGAATTTTTCGGGAGAATAGGCAGATCTGCATTAGCAACAAGACCTCAGTTAATTTGCATACCTCATGTTTTCATCATCCATTCCAAATATGATCTGGAATTTCTTGAAATCCTCAGTCTTAATCTGAAAATACAGAAAAACAGCATAAGAAATAAATGGTTTTCTCTTCATCTTTTTTTCTCTTCATCGAGAACAGCCAAGGTCAAAGATTAATCAGAAAGCTTGGCAAGGAGAAGAGATCAATCTGCAGAAGTCAACCTTCTTTTACAATTCAATGCAAGAATAAAGAGCAGTGACAAGATATAATGAGTGAAATCTTCAAAGCAATCCAGGCTGCATACATTCTTATTCACGAACCACTAATGCTAGTTAGTTATTGTAAACCATCATTAGAAAATATCACCTCCCTCCACACTCACTCTCTTCTCACACACACAATTCTCAAATTTTTTCTGCTCTGGCATCTAATGATCTAGGGGTATCAATCGTGGAGGGTGGGATAATTAATTCACTCATTCTCTCTCACGCTTGCATGACATGACACATTATTCATAAAATATTTTCTTTAATCAGACTGAATCATGAATAAAATCAAATTCAAGGCAATATGAATGAAAATTTCAATCAATCCTATCAGTCTACTCTCTGACTGAAAAGTAGAGGATTAATTTCACTGACCCAAAACCAAAGTTGACCCAAGAGTTACTCACAAGTTCACGCAGATAAGCGATGATGCTTCTAGAACTTTCCAACGATAAAACTTCTGCCCAAAACGATGTCCACTCAGAAATGGGCACTCACAAGCACACACTCTCTCTCTCTCAAGGCTACACCTCCAAAGGAGAGGATCGAAAAGGCCATAGACACTTGTGGGTCCCCCACACACACACATATACACGTGCGGACACAGGTTTGAACACCAGCTAGCGTTCAGAACCGAACAACGAAACTTTCATGTGGCGAGACGGCGTCATAATCCGGCAAAGCTGGACCTCCATTCGTATAAGACACTGTTCTTAATGCAACCTTTCAGATGGTCGGGGGAGGATTAGAGTTTTTACGTGTTTCATCTCAACACGGAGCTGCTTGAAAATACGTCTGCTCATAACGATATTCCCAGAGTCAACTGAATTACATAATTCCAGCATCTTTGACTCAAGAGTTATTCACAGCACATGCGCCACCACCTCCCGTCAATCAAATCATTGTTGCGTCTTTGATAATTAAAAAAACAGCCAGTTCAAACCGGTCTCAGAGTGCAAAGCTCAGCTTGTTCCCACCAAACATCGACATGGCGAATCGTTTCAAACAATACAAAAAATGGAACAAAGGCTGGACTGTAACAGAGAAGTATAAAAGCCCAAAGTAACACTCTGCTGGTTTTGATTCAGGTACTGGCAAGTTCTCAAGGCCAAATCACTCAGTGTCTTGGAAACAGAAGAGGGAAGGCGAGAGAGGAGAATGGGAGTGCATCAAAGGCAATTTGATAAGTAAGACAATTGTAAGACAACTGTAACTTTTGCAATGCAGTTCTCTCACCTGCCTTGCTCTGTGCCTGTAGTCTGTGATGCCGTTGGCCTTCAGGATCTTCATGCCTCTCTCATCTGGAGACTGTCCACTGTTCCAGTCTCCAATGGCAGCACTGTCTACGTGCCACTGCAGCAATGCCACAAAACAAAGTTGATCAGAACTCCACATTACTTATACAATTCAATGCAGAAAGAAGCAGTATGATGAAATACTATGAAGTAAAAAACAAATAAACAAATGAACACACAATTAAAAAATCAAATACATTTTGAGGTATTAAGTTTCTTTGATTAATTACAATTTAAAGAAAATGCATTACATAGGCAGTACACTGCATGACAAATTGACTGTATCCCTCGAGAATGAAACTGAACTTGCCTAGTTTATCACATATGAAGGTTGCAAAAAAAGGTGGATAGCATTTTTTCTTATAAATCACAGAGATAGACAGAGATAGAGAGAGATAGAGGGAGAGAGAGATTGATCGTTTATTTTCGGACGAAGACTCATCACGTAGGAATATACACATATGTACACATTTAAAAACATTTAAGTATCAGTTGTAGTCGCAATAGAATACTATCTTCTGGAGGAAAGTGACATATCAAAACTCGTCAGTATGTAATTTCACTTAGAATAAAATGAAATATCTGTTCAGCAAAGTAAAATTGTTCGCATATAAATTTTATTTTAATGCTCATCTTGAGCATCTGGTAAGATCTGACAAGAGAAAAGAGACACAAAGAGAGGAGGGTGGGAGGTGGGGTGGGTGGGAGAGAGAAAGAGAGAGAGAGAGAGAGAGAGAGAGAGAGAGAGAGAGAGAGAGAGAGAGAGAGAGGGGGGGAGAGAGGGGGGGGGGAGAGAGAGAGAGAGAGAGAGAGAGAGAGAGGGGGGGGAGGGATGGAGAGAGGGAGGGAGGGAGGGAGGGAGAGAGGGAGGGAGGGAGGGAGAGAGGGAGGGAGAGAGGGAGGGAGAGAAAGAGAGAAAAAGAGACTGAGAAAAAGAGACTTAGAAAAAGTGTGTGTGTGTGTGTGTGTGTGTGTGTGTGTGTGTGTGTGTGTATGTGTGTGTGTGTGTCATGTGCGCGCACATGTGCGCGCGCATGTGCGCGTGTGTTTCAAGAGGTCAGAAAATTTTATGGGTATTTATTTCAAGTCCTTGGCAATTAAGTTGAAAATAATCTATTGAGTCTTTAAATTCTTGCACTAAGCATGAATATCAACTGCCTAGTTTAATTTTGTGTGATGCTTAGATAATAATGGTAATTATCACAAAGGTACTTACACTACTGAAAAGAATTCAAGGGCCACCTTGTTTTTTGGCACTGTTTACAAGAACTCTTTTAATAAAAGACGCGTCTTTTTTTGGACAAAATAATTGTTTCAAATGAAACCCAAAGTGCAAGCCAAGGTGTTTTTGAACAGTGTTGAGATCAGTTCATGAGAACTGCTCAACACTGGGCCACAAAAGAAACGGAAAAATCTCGTTAAAATGTTCAATTTCCAATCGCCTGTGGCTGACTGAGCAGACAAGTGCAAACTGAAAACTGCTCTGAACATGCAAGCTGAATCTTTTTTGAGCACATGTCAGCCAGTTGCACTGAGGAGTGGCCAGTTGAAACACAGTTTCTTTGTAATTTTCAACCATGCCCCCAAGACGTTGCCTGATGCTGAAAGAGGAATGGCCATTGCGTGGCTCAATGAAGGTGTGGCACTGCGGGAAGTTGACAGGCGACTCCGAGTGACAAATTCCGTCATTCAGAGGCTAAGAGACCGCTTCCATGGCACTGAGAGTGTGCAGGAGCCACGCAGGCCTGGACGCCCGCGACTCACGACCAGACAGCAAGACCGTT
>JAWQFJ010000454.1:5000-10000 GCA_034096865.1 Theodoxus fluviatilis
TGTTTGTCTACAAGCATTACCTGAAAAAGATGTGCGAAGTCTAAGTCCAAGATTTTGAACTGATCAAGAATGCTGTCTTAATTAATCGTGCTCTTGTCCATGCATCCCCCTGTGGGTTCGGGATAAGAATTGACCCACCGCGTCTCCCTACGCGATTCGTAAGAAGCGAATGACTAGGGACACCGTGACTTGATTTGCGTTTACTCTAAACTGCTCTTGATTTTCGTGCTTAGAGGCCTTACATAGCCTTCAAAGGCTGATACAAGATACTTTATTGTCCTCATTGTTATAAGGAAATTCGTTTTGTCGGTGGCAAAAACATAATACATACATACAAAAACAGAAACGTACAAGAAGTTCAACATTAATTAACTCAATCACATCGCTCAAGTTATGGAGTCCACACACTAATCATAGGCCATAAAATAAGATAGCATGCAATTGTATCATACTTTATTACTCTAACAAATGTAATACCACCATGTTACTTCAAGTAAATATACATACTGAACACGCGCATCAGAAATCGTAAACAGAAAGACACAACAAGATAGGGCACATTTAGCGCTACATCATCATAGGCCGTAAAACACCATCCATCCATCTTGTCCTCGCAGTCTTAGTATTTGTATAGTGGTTGACTCAGTCTCTGGTCGTGGACTGACTGCACACTAGTTTACTTTGTACTCTTGGACTGTCTACTAGATTAGCTCAGTCTCTGGTCGTGGACTGCACACTTGTTTACTTTGTACTCTTGGACTGTCTACTAGATTAACTCAGTCTCTGGTCGTGGACTGCACACTTGTTTACTTTGTACTCTAGGACTGTCTACTAGATTACCTCAGTCTCTGGTCGTGGACTGCACACTTGTTTACTTTGTACTCTTGGACTGGCTACTAGATTAACTCAGTCTCTGGTCGTGGACTGCACACTAGTTTACTTTGTACTCTAGGACTGTCTACTAGATTAACTCAGTCTCTGGTCGTGGACTGCACACTTGTTTACTTTGTACTCTAGGACTGTCTACTAGATTAGCTCAGTCTCTGGTCGTGGACTGCACACTAGTTTACTTTGTACTCTAGGACTGTCTACTAGATTAACTCAGTCTCTGGTCGTGGACTGCACACTAGTTTACTTTGTACTCTAGGACTGTCTACTAGATTAACTCAGTCTCTGGTCGTGGACTGCACACTTGTTTACTTTGTACTCTAGGACTGTCTACTAGATTAACTCAGTCTCTAGTCGTGGATTGCACACTAGTTTACTTTGTACTCTAGGACTGTTTACTAGATTAACTCAGTCTCTGGTCGTGGACTGCACACTTGTTTACTTTGTACTCTTGGACTGTCTACTAGATTAACTCAGTCTCTAGTCGTGGATTGCACACTAGTTTACTTTGTACTCTTGGACTGTCTACTAGATTAACTCAGTCTCTGGTCGTGGACTGCACACTTGTTTACTTTGTACTCTTGGACTGTCTACTAGATTAACTCAGTCTCTGGTCGTGGATTGCACACTAGTTTACTTCGTACTCTAGGACTGTCTACTAGATTAACTCAGTCTCTAGTCGTAGACTGCACACTTGTTTACTTTGTACTCTTGGACTGTCTACTAGATTAAGTCGGTCTCTAGTCTCTTGTATACTTCATCTGTATCATGAAACATCCACAGCGCTGTCTGCCTGTCTAATGAGATCTGTATCATGGATATGTTCCTTTTTGCACCGATCTCAAAAGTTGGTTTAGCTGATACACGCTTCCTTAAATCTTCTTTTCAAGGACTTGGGCAGGTGTGAGTTTCTGTTATGTTTCAATGTTTTCGTGTTTCATCAATGGCCATCAGGACAAAGTTTATGGGTGAAAGGTTGTCTTCGTTACCAAATGCGAACCGTCTGGCTCGTTCGAGCTGATGTGTGTTACAAAATGATAATGGAACAGCGTGTTCAATGCAGTCTGGACACTTGTTGCAGGCTGGAGGGCGAGACTTACTGAAGAGGAGCTGGAAAGGCTTTGCAGAACACCTGAAAGTAGAGGTAAGCATAGAATGACATTGCAGAATGCCTGAAGGTGGAGGTTAGCAAGAACAGGCTTTACTAAACATCTAAAGGTGGAGATAAGCATAGAAAGACATTGCAGAACATCTGAGGTGGAAGTAAGCATTAAAAAAAATATTACAAAAGCCTTGCAGAACACTTGAAGGTAAAGGTAAGCATGGAAGGGTTTTGCAGAACACCTGAAGATGGAGGTAAGCATACAAAAGCGTTGCGGAGCACCTGGAAGAGAAGGTAAGCATGGTACGGTCTTGCAGAACACGCGACAATAGAGATAAACGCTGCTGTTTACCTTCTGCTTGACCGAGCTTCCTCTCTGACGTCATTTTCCGGTCACCAGTGAAACTAACCACAGCAACTGGGCAAGGGGAGCTAACCATTTTTCATCGTGGGTCTTAGCGATGGTGGGGAGGGAGAGAAAGAGAGAGATTGATTGATTGATTAGCTTTATTTCGGCCGACGACCCTTCATTATAAAACAGTTTACATACATAATTAAGATAACAACCGTATCATTGTACGATCTACAAATAGAATTTACATCTTCGGTTGCACTGATGCAATTCCACGTTCTTCGATTTGGTATCTCATTCGACATCACAAATGTGAACTGGTAAAACAAATATGTGCTTACAAGTTAGGAACTAATTAGGATTTGTAGGTCACCCCATAGGATTTGACCCTGACATGTAGTCTCACATTGCGTATAGAACAGTTGTTTACAAACATTTGTACAACTTCTGACTCATTTACAATGCTTCTATTAACTGGAATGTATTAAAATTGGACGGACATTAAATTGGAGATTCAATAGTATATACATCGGTTAAAATACAACACAGTAAAAGAGACGTGATTTCATCTTTACGGCGATAGTAGTGAGCCTCCTTCATCACATGTGTGACGTGATGACATGTTGATTGTCATTGCTCGAATCTTCAGAGAATAATGAATAAACATGGCAACATCTCGAGTTTTTTTTGGTACCACGTCCATTTAGTAAATATGCCACAGTAGTACAGTCTGTTCGCTGAATGTATCTAGGTTAATACTTTTTTCTAGTGTCCTTATAACAGGGGCGGATCTGGGTTTTGAAAGGGGGGGGTGCAAAGTTCTTTTTTTTTGTTTTGTATCTTATCAGCGAAGGCGCGAAGCGCCGAACCGACGGCGCGAAGCGCCGAGCATGCTAGGGGGGTCCGGGGGCATGCCCCCCCGGAATTTTTTTAAAAAAAGGAAGCAAAATGGTGCAATCTGAGCGTGTAAAGTGCTATTTTCAGGCGATACATTTTGCCACTGATGTGGTGGGGGGTGGAGATAGGACCAACTGTCTCTCTCTTGGGAAGCACATGCTCGAAAATGTACAGTGCTAAATAAGTTCGATGTTAATAATAAAGAATCACAATTCACAAAAACAACATGAGGAAAAAGTCTTTGCAACAAGATCATACCTCGAATTTAATAATCTTTATATGGGGGGGGGGGGGGGTGCAATTACATTTAATTTTACTAGTGCATTCCTATATTTATCAGCATCTCTCTCTCTGCACCCACCCACCCCTTTTTATTTTGGCTGGGGGGGGGGGTGCAATTACATCACTATATTTATCAACATATTTCTCTTTCCATTTTTTTATTTATGTATTATCATTGTTGTTTATGTATTTTATTTCTTTAATTTATTTAGTTAGTTTTTTGGCTGGGGGTGGAATTACATTTACATTACTATATTTATCAGCATCTCTTTCTCTTTTTTGTTCTGCCGAGGGAGTGGGGGGGGGGTGCAATTACATTTACATTACTATATTTATCAGCTTCTCTCTTTTTCTTTTTTTAAGCCGAGGAGGGGGGGGGGTGCAATTATATTTACATTCCAATATTTATCAACATCTCTTTCCCTGAGTCTCTCTCTCATTTTTTTGTCTTTTTGCTTGGGGGGGGGGGGGGTGCAATTACATTTACATTACTACATTATCAACATATCTTTTTTTTTCTTCTTTTTTTGTCCCGCTGGGGGGGGGTGCAATTGCACCCATTGCACCCCCCCCAGATCCGCCCCTGTTATAAACAGAACAGTAAAGCATAAAATGGGCTTCGTCTTCCATTTCAGTACAAAATGGACAAGTTTTCAGTGGACTCGGTTCTGATGTCGATCGGACATTGTTTCTCAGTTCATTATTTCCTAATCTAAATCGTATGAATACATCTCTAAATTTCTTAATTTCTATAGTACACAAATATCTCTCACACTGCAGATTATTTTTGAAGGATTTATAGAGAGCAAATCTAGTGCTGCTGGTAATTTTTGCTGCCCACTCCTGTAGATAGCAATCACGTAATCTTCTTTTGAGAGACCTCAGAAAGCCCTTTTCGTGTGTCGTATCACAGTTTGTCCATATATAACCTTATCCTAGTTCTGACAAATTCCGCTTAATTGATTGTACCCAATTAACCTGGGCTGAAGGGTTTGCGTTCAACATCATGTAATAGGCCTGCTGTGGAAGTCTATCTGCTGGCATCTTTCATAGTCTCAGCCAGTACTTAACAGCTCTCATCATAGCACTAATATAGACTGGGTATCTTCCTAGTTCGCCATAGCACAAGGTGTTGGAAGATTTTATATCGACATTAAGGAAGCGCTTGCATGCAAATAAATGCGCCTTCTCGATAGGGTGTCTCTTAGATAATCCCCAAAGCTCTGATCCGTACAAAAGAGAAGGCAGCACATGAGCGTCAAACAGCTTAAAACATATGCGTGTGTTCAAGATTTTTAGTAGTTGGACAACCTTCTGTTTCGCTTTCACTGCTTGACACTCGAGAGCTGCTGAATATGATAATTGGGTCGTAAATATAAATCCCAGGCATTTGTAGCTATTAACAATATCTCAGCACCTCCAATCGTCCATTTTTCTCCATGAGCCAAAAACCATCCCCTTCTAAAAACCATTACCTTT
>JAWQFJ010000454.1:12500-50000 GCA_034096865.1 Theodoxus fluviatilis
ATGTCAACATGGAACAAACTGCTCCCTCATGCTCTACAGAAAAATGTAGTTAATATTTTAGCACAGAACAGGCAGGTGTGACAAGTACACATACAGGTGCAGGTTTGCACTCATCCAATGGGAGAAGCCTCTCAGTGTTTTTTTCCTGGACTTGAAGCATGGGCCTCAGCATAGGGGAGGTGGGGAAAGGGTACTGCGGGAGAAAACTTCTGAGGAGGGGAGGGGGATTATTTGGGGTGGGGGTTGGGGGATGGGGCAAGGTGTATTTGGTGATACTTTCTTCTTCATTCAATTCTACTCAGGGCAGGACCTGTCTACATCTTTGCTTCCACATTATGTGGGAACCAATCATCGCACTTACTGAAGCATATCGGGCGATGCTCTTGGCTCTGCGGGTTGAGATTCCCATCATTCGCAGTCCGCTAACAAAACGGTTGTGCACAGAACCGAGTGATCCTATAACCAGGGTTATTGTCATACATACATACATACATAAATACATACATACATACATACATACATACATACATACATACATACATACATACATACATACATACATACATACATACATACATACATACATACATACATAAGCGTAGGTACTTGCCTTTTTTCATCAGTTCTTCTGGACGCTAAAACACTTGAAATCTCACGGCTGATCAACGATGCATTGAAAGTCTTGCGTACTTACTTTCATCGCTTTCTTTTTACATTTGCATGGGGAACTTGATATTTCCATGTCTGGTCCGGTCACCGCAAAGAGTGAAATGTATAATTTCTTATGACGTCACGGAATGCATCTGGCGCCCTGTGACCCTTGGGTCTTGTTGGCAGGTACGCAAGCGGCACGCTGCCCTGGGGCAACCCCAACGCCGTGGGCTTCGAGCCCCAACGTCACGACGACGGCTTCCTGGAGGTCATCGGCTTCACCTACTCCTCCCTGGTACGTCCTTGACTTTAGGCTTGGTGGTTTGACCTTGACCTGTGTGGCCTTGATCTCCCTTGTGAGTGGTCCCATCGTCACCCATGCTGTCCCATCGGCACCCATGCTGTCCCATCGTCACCCATGCTGTCCCATCGTCACCCATGCTGTCCCATCGTCACCTATGCTGTTCTATCGTCACCCATGCTGGCCCATCGTTACTCATGCTGTCCCATCGTTACTCATGCTGTCCCATCGTCACCCATGCTGTCCCATCGTCACCTATGCTGTTCTATCGGCACCCATGCTGTCCCATCGTCACCCATGCTGTCCCATCGTTACTCATGCTGTCCCATCGTCACCCATGCTATCCCATCGTCACCTATGCTCGCCCATCGTTACTCATGCTGTCCCATCGTTACTCATGCTGTCCCATTGTCACCCATGCTGTCCCATCGTCACCCATGCTGTCCCATCAGCACCCATGCTGGCCCATCGTTACTCATGCTGTCCCATTGTCACCCATGCTGTCCCATCGTCACCCATGCTGTCCCATCGTCACCCATGCTGTCCCATCGTCACCCATGCTGGCCCATCGTTACTTATGCTGTCCCATTGTCACCCATGCTGTCCCATCGTTACTCATGCTGTCCCATCGTTACTCATGCTGTCCCATCGTCACTCATGCTGTCCCATCGTCACTCATGCTGTCCCATTGTCACCCATGCTGTCCCATCGTCACCCATGCTGTCCCATCGTCACCCATGCTGTCCCATCGTCACCCATGCTGTCCCATCGTTACTCATGCTGTCCCATCGTTACTCATGCTGTCCCATCGTCACCCATGCTGTCCCATCGTCACCCATGCTGTCCCATCGTTACTCATGCTGTCCCATCGTCACCCATGCTGGCCCATCGTTACTCATGCTGTCCCATCGTCACCCATGCTGTCCCATTGTCACCCATGCTGTCCCATCGTCACCCATGCTGTCCCATCGTCACCCATGCTGTCCCATCGTCACCCATGCTGTTCTATCGGCACCCATGCTGTCCCATCGTCACCCATGCTGTCCCATCGTCACCCATGCTGTCCCATTGTCACCCATGCTGTCCCATCGTCACCCATGCTGTCCCATCGTCACCAATGCTGTCCCATCGTCACCCATGCTGTTCTATCGGCACCCATGCTGTCCCATCGTCACCCATGATGTCCCATCGTCACCAATGCTGTCCCATCGTTACCAATGCTGTCCCATCGTTACTCATGCTGGCCCATCGGCACCCATGCTGTTCCATCGGCACCCATGCTGTCCCATTGTCACCCATGCTGTCCCATCGTCACCCATGATGTCCCATCGTCACCCATGATGTCCCATCGTTACTTATGCTGTCCCATCGGTATCGTTCTTGTCCCATTGCCATCAGTGACTGTAACGGCTGCTGTTTGCAGGCCACGCTGCAAGTGGGGGGTCACGGGGAACGGCTGCGCCAGTGCCAGGAGGCGGTGGTCACCACCTACAAGTCCATGCCCATGCAGGTCGACGGGGAGCCCTGCCGTCTGCACCCATCCACCATCACCATCACCTTCCGCAACCAGTCCAACATGGTGTGCAAGCCCAAGCGCCGTGGCTCCATGCCCATCGTCAACGAGTAAGTGTCCACCCTCACTCCCCCCCTGTCCACCGCGATTGTCTCGTCTCCCTACCCCCACCCCTAATCACCCCCACCCCCACTCCCACCCTCTCCCCTGGCCTGTGTCCATGTCCCACCCCCCATACCACGGTGTCCCCACTGCCCCACCCTATCCCCGACATGACCACCCCCTACCCACCCCTCATCCACCCTTGTTTTTTTCCCTGCATCGCTGAAACTCCCTCATCTATTTGTTGGCTTGGCTTGGTGGTGTTGCGCGTTCGAAATGAGTTAATATATGTCGCAATACTTTATTGTGAAAGTCAGAGAGCTTTGGAGATACTGATACATCAACTATGGAAGCATTCATTTTGCAAAATGGTTTAAAGCCACAGAGCGAAAGGCACTGTTAATGATATCTGCTGAAGCACAGTGACCGAGTTAGAAAGTGAGAACTGAGTGCGGAGGTGAAAGAGTTTTGTGCGAAGCAGTCTTCCATTCTATTGCTTAGTGGTTGTTGGAGGTCTGTCAGAACCCCTGCCTCAATACGCTGATCTCATTTGCAGTGGTCCACGGCCCACGTTTACGTGTTACTGGTAAACGTCTGTAGCGTGTTCATAGACTTGGTTTATCTTCCTCTTCATTTTTTAAGTCTGCAAGGTTCTCGTTCACATGTATTACGCCTTAGAATTGTAACTTACTAATTCAGATGTTTGAACTTGCGCAGTACAACATACCTGAGGTAACGTTTTGCTTTTTTTCCCTGTAGATGTGCGAGTTTCTATTCGCCTTGCTAAATAAAGCAACGCTTTCTTTGGTACGCCACTACGTTTCAGCGAGTAATCACTGTGGCCTTTCCTGCTTTTGAGTGATGACTAACCCACAGAATTCTGATGTACTTCCTGTCAGTCTGCAAATCTAAAAACTACTCGACTGAATTATATCTCCCATCTGTGTTCTATGCCACTGGCACAGCTATACACCTAGCTAGTGATAGTGCAATTTGTATTTCATAAGTTAAAGTGTCATGAGAAGTATACTTGAATTTTGTGAACATTGTTGATAAACGCGTATCGAACGTTTGTTTTACTTTTGAAGTTCTGCGTTTTAGTGTGTTAAGGCACTTGATAAGCGAGCAGTACGACTATATAAAGCATAGCTAATGTTTGTTCACACAGGAAAAAATGGTGTTGTAAAGGCTTATTGGCAGTGTTTATGTGCACAACGTTTTTCAACTGCAAAATTTGGCTTCGTTCGTAAACTCGCGTCTGTTTTGAGCTCGCCTTACTGTTGCTTGCTTACTGGGCACGCAGTGTAAGGTGAAATGAATTCTATGTCTCTGAGCATTTTGCAACAGTAAAAATTGAAGATAAATTCTGACTATGCGTGAGAGCTAGGATTGGCAGATAAGACGTGTACTGCATTGCTGTTGTGGCTAATAACACTTTGTTGCAGCTGCAGGCGGGAGGCGAGGTGGTACAACTCCATCTATAGTCCCGACTTTGCCTTTTTCAGTCCCCCATCCATGCCAGAAAGGCTGCGCATTCAAGTGAGCCGCATTAGCATGGCCGACTATGAGGCCTTGCATTACGATAAGGAGAGGTTGCGAGATGCGTGTAAGTGAACCAAGCATGACCTTTCTACTGGGAGTGGGGTCACGGTGGCGGACTGGAGCATGCGGTGTTTTGACCAGTCTCTGCTTGGCAGCCTCTTACCCACTGGCCTGAGCACTGTCTTCTTTTTGATAGCGTCCTATTCTACCGTGCAACGCACTCACTGTAGAGCTAGCAGCACAGTAGTGCGCTGTAGACCGTAGCGTGGTGTACGAGTAATGCTGAGGAGGACAGAGGAGACAAGTGTGTGTGCATGATAGAACGGAGGGCAAAGGTTAGTGTGCGTGATAGAATGGAGGCAAAGGTCAGTGTGCTTGGCAGAAAAGGGAGGCATATGGAGTATGTGTGACGGAACAGGGGGCAGATGTGAGTGCATGACGGAACAGGAGGGCAAGAGTCAGTGTGCATGACAGGATAGGTGGGCAAGTGTGAGTGTGCGTGACAGAACAGGGGGCAGACGTGAGTGCATGTCGGAACAGGAGGGCAAGAGTCTGTGTGCATGACAGAATAGAGGGGCAAGTGTGAATATGCGTGACAGAACAGGGGGCAGACGTGAGAGCATGACGGAACAGAAGGGAAAGAGTCTGTGTGCCCAATAGAACGGGAGCAAGTGTGAGTATGCGTGACAGAACAGGGGGCAGATGTGATTGCATGTAGGAACAGGAGGGCAAGAGTCAGTGTGTATGATATTGGGGGAGGGGGGGGGGGGGGGGGGGGAGCTTAGGGGATATTTTTCGTGACAGAAGATTAAGTGTCGGCTTGTGTGATAAAGGGGTGGGGGTAGATGGGGGGTTAGAGGAGCAAATGTTACTAGTGCATGAAAGAACAAGAGGGCACCGCTGTTTACTAATGCATGAAAGAACAGGAGTGCACATGTAATTAGTGCATGACGGAACGGGAAGGCACCGGTTTACTAGTGCATGACGAAATGAGGCAGGCTTCCAAACACGGTCTTGCCAAAGGAGAGTGGACAGACCCTCAGTAGAAGTGTGTCACCACTGGACCGTGGTTTCATTCAATGACGCTCTCCTTCCCCCCACGGGGGCCACAGCTGCATGACATTTGCTTTGAGAAATTGCTTTTCTCTTCTCTTCTTTGATCAACGGATCCTTTAGAAAATGTCATTGAATCCAGAGTGTTGCGTATTTTTAAAAATAAATTTGTTAACTTCTATACTCATGTGAACACTCACCTCCGTGGATGATATTCATTTCATTGTTATCCTGATATCTCCTTTTATGAATATCCATGCTGACAGTTTAATTTTCTACAAACGCTCTGCTTTTCATCTACTTCTGTAGTATTGTTCGGTAAATTACTGTGTTTTTCAAACTTAAAATGGTCATGGCACCACTATTAATTCATGACTTGCCTCGTCGGAAGCTGACACTGATATAGGAGGAGGTGGGGGAGGGGATAGGGAGATAAGAGAGGGATGAGGTGTAAGGGGGAAGAGGAGGGCTCTTTCATTGACAATGCCAGTCCTTTCGCTATGGGTGGATCCCTAGGAAGTTATGCTCTGACATCTCACAGCAGTCATAGCCATCTGAATGTTGGTGGCAAGACGCCAATGAAGAAGAATGTCTGCAAACGAATGAGCTTATGAAATGGTCTTACTTGTGATGGTGCGTGACGATTCTCAAGGCCTGTATTCATTTAGCAACACCTACGCCTACTTAGTAGCACTCTTAACGAACCAGTCAGCACGCAGCTTCTTCGTTCTAGTTCTAATTCCTGATTGGTTAGTTGAGACTGCTACTACGTCCTGATTGGTTAGTTGAGACTGCTACTACGGCGAAGTAGGCGAAAGCGTTTCTCACTTAAAACAGGATTTAAATGGAATGTTCCCTTTATTCGGGTTGACCACCTACCACGCAGACGGAGAGTGAAACCGAATTCAACTTTGATGTTTCCTTAATACTTCCCCTGGGTTTCGATGAGTACTGCAGTTGCAATAATGTGCTGTTGTGACAGAGCTGTGGCAACAAGTCCTCGGCTTGGAAGAAACCTCAAAATCGCCCTTTCCTTGGAAATCAATTCATGACGTTGTCTGAAACTGCACGAGGTAGTGTGTGCAGATCCTTACCGGTTGATACCTGTGTTGTTCGTCTTGACCTCTCAGTGGACAAAAGGATGGCCAAGGTCCAGTTTATTCGAGGGCGTCATGAGATGACGGAGAGGCTAACTTACGACCCAAGGGTTTTCCTGCTGCTCCTCAAAGATTTTTCCTTGATAAAGTAACTCAAACATCTTCCCCACCTCCACCCGAAAACAAAGTACTTGTTACAATAATGGGAGACGTCTCGGTAATTTGAAAGGTTTTTGTGGTCTTCACTAATCACCCTCTCCCTCCATTTGTGAATCTCAGCCTTATCATCATCATCGTATGTATGTATGTATGTATGTATGTATGTATGTATGTATGTATGTATGTATGTATGTATGTATGTATGTATTTTGGCTCTTATATAGCGCCAATCTCACACCCAAAGGCATGCTCAAGGCGCTCAACACGTTCACCCTTTGAATAAAAGAGTTTTTAGCTGTGACTTGAAAGTCTGTATTGAAGGAGATTTTCTCAGTCTGTCTGGGATATCGTTCCAGAGTTTCGGTCCAGCATACGAGAATGATCTTTCTCCAGATCTCTTGGTGTTGTAGCGTGGTACATGGAGTAATTACTGCGCCGAAGATCTGAGATCCCTCACAGCGGGGCCAAACCATTGACGCACTTGAACACATGACACAGTGTTTTGAACACAATACGTTGATGGACAGGCAGCCAGTGTAGCTCTCGAAGGATGGGTGTTATGTGAGAACGACTAGGTCGTCAACGTCGTCATAATCACCATCATCATTAATAGTACTAGCAACATCTGCATTTAAATGGCGTATCATGGCAGCGAAGATAACTTTGACGCCGTATAGTATTCAAATCACTGAGGTTCAGTTCCCATCGAGCTGGCAGCCAACCATGACACTCAGTCGCTTGTGGTCTGGACGTCCACGGCAAACGTGGAGCCTGGCCTGGACAAGTGTCGAGGATGTGTAGAAGAAGTGTACATGGAGGAAGTGTAGCTGCTGTGTAGGGTGTGTAGGGAAAGTGTATGTTATCAATTGCGTGTAGGGGAAGTGTATATAGAACATGGTATGATGGGGAAGTGTAGATAGCGTGTAGAATGCAGACAGAGTGTGGATGGTGCGTGGAGGATGACCCTGTCTCTTGCCCGTTGCTGAGCTTGTCTTGGTGCCACAGCCATCCCCCTGGGCATCATCGTGGTGGACAACAACGCAGACCTGGAGCAGGTCCGGGAGCAAATCAACAAGCTGCAGGAGGTGAGTTGACGCCATCAGAGGCAACGCATTCTTCAGAGCAGTCTGAAATGATGGAGTAAAACAGTCAAGTCATCCTGAGCGGAGCAGTAGCTCGCCCTGTTGGCAGTTACTTGTGCGAGGAGCACAGGTGCCGTGGTTCGGTCCCTGCCTGGGATGAATTGACTATCATTCTCCATCGTTACGATCTAAAATACGTCTGCGTCTCTTTAAAAATGGAGCGTTAACACGACCCCTTTAATGTGATCCTTTACCAGAGCAGAGTTTGAAATGCGTCAGTATTTGGTCTGTAACGCCTTCCTCCCTCTTTGTGGCAAAGTCCTGAGTGATGTAGCAACCGTGACTGTTTTGTGGGCTGTCTCGCCAATGACTGTCTTTGCATGGTCCCCAGTAAGTTAGGTGTGAGAACACACCCGCAGCGTCTCCCTACGTGATTGGGAAAAGCCTAAAAGCTCGGGAAATCGAGACTTCACTTAGCTTTACTCTGACCACCTCTCGTGATTTTAGTCATTGGCCTTGAATAGCTTCCAACCACTGATGAGCCTTTGAAGTCCATTAATTCAATCGCTCATCCATGACTGTTCTTGTGAAGGTTGGGTTCCATGAAGTGAAGTGAGGGATGACTTTAAACATAGGTCATTTTTGTGACGGGCAAGCGTGTCGAAGGATGACTGTAGGCTGTCACAGATGTAGTCTTGCTCATGACCCACGATTACTTGACATCTCTCCAGATTTTGAACAGTTGGACTGTGTTGCTAGATGTAATCTTGCTCACATGACTCTCTTTCTTTGGCGAGTTACTGAGGTGGAGACTGACAGACAAACAGATGAATGAACGGACCAACATACACACACAGGCACGCATGCACACATACACATGCATGCACACATACACACACACTAGCATACACACTCGTGCGCACTCACACACACAAACACACACACAGATTAGTGTGAGAAAAGTCCAGGGAAGAGGCCTGACCCCAGTCCCATGTTGCAGGATGTACAGAACGGCAGTCTGCCTTCCTCAGGATGCAGCGTGCAACGCCTTTCCCAGAAGTGGTGCTTCCTGGACTGTGAGTACCCACCCCTCCGTTGGCAGGCAACGGCATCCGGTCCTCTCTTGTTGTGTAATCTCGAATACCACGACCCTTTAGTACGTGTTTCGTGTTTCCATGATAATCTTAAGGACAGCCTTTCTGCTGTCTTGGAAAAAACAACCAGCATGACTTCTGTCTGTTGTCAGTTAAGTGGCTTCAGCACTTCTCCATGGGTACTCGGAAGTTGCCTTTTGTAGTGTGAGTGTTGAATGCTTCTCGTTCAAGAGCCACAAGCACCAGAGAGCTGCCTGTTGGAATGTAAATATTAAGTGCTTTTTTTCCATTTCTAGAGCCATGAAAACTAGAGAGCTGCCAGTTGCAGTCTGAACATTCAGCGCTTTTTTATTTCTAGAGCCATGAAAACTAGAAAGCTACCTGTTGCAGTATGAGCACAAGGTGCTTTTTTAATTCCAAGACCCATATTAACTAGAGAGCAGAATGAACTTTAAGTGCTTCATTTTATTTCTAGAGTCTTGAAAACTAGGTGGATGACTGTTGTAATCTGAAGAGAGAGAAGTTCTTTGTAACGCCATGACAACTAGGTGGATGACTGTTGTAATCTGAAGAGTGACAAGTTGTGTTTGTAACACCATGCTATCTAGAGAGATGACTGTTGTAATCTGAAGAGAGAGGAGTTGTTTGTAATGCCATGACAACTAGGTGGATGACTGTTGTAATCTGAAGAGAGAGGAGTTGTTTGTAATGCCATGAAAACTAGGTGGATGACTGTTGGAATCTGAAGAGAGAGGAGTTGTTTGTAATGCCATGAAAACTAGGTGGATGACTGTTGTAATCTGAAGAGAGAGGAGTTGTGTTTGTAATGCCATGAAAACTAGGTGGATGACTGTTGTAATCTGAAGAGAGAGAAGTTCTTTGTAACGCCATGACAACTAGGTGGATGACTGTTGTAATCTGAAGAGTGACAAGTTGTGTTTGTAACACCATGCTATCTAGAGAGATGACTGTTGTAATCTGAAGAGAGAGGAGTTGTTTGTAATGCCATGACAACTAGGTGGATGACTGTTGTAATCTGAAGAGAGAGGAGTTGTTTGTAATGCCATGAAAACTAGGTGGATGACTGTTGGAATCTGAAGAGAGAGGAGTTGTTTGTAATGCCATGAAAACTAGGTGGATGACTGTTGTAATCTGAAGAGAGAGGAGTTGTGTTTGTAATGCCATGAAAACTAGGTGGATGACTGTTGTAATCTGAAGAGAGAGAAGTTGTGTTTGTAACGCCATGACAACTAGGTGGATGACTGTTGTAATCTGAAGAGAGAGGAGTTGTTTGTAACGCCATGACAACTAGGTGGATAACTGTTGTAATCTGAAGAGAGAGGAGTTGTTTGTAATGCCATGAAAACTAGGTGGATGACTGTTGTAATCTGAAGAGAGAGAAGTTGTTTGTAATGCCATGACAACTAGGTGGATGACTGTTGTAATCTGAAGAGAGAGGAGTTGTTTGTAATGCCATGAAAACTAGGTGGATGACTGTTGTAATCTGAAGAGAGAGGAGTTGTTTGTAATGCCATGAAAACTAGGTGGATGACTGTTGTAATCTGAAGAGAGAGAAGTTGTTTGTAATGCCATGACAACTAGGTGGATGACTGTTGTAATCTGAAGAGAGAGGAGTTGTTTGTAATGATATGAAAACTAGGTGGATGACTGTTGGAATCTGAAGAGAGAGGAGTTGTTTGTGATGCCATGACAACTAGGTGGATGACTGTTGTAATCTGAAGAGAGAGGAGTTGTTTGTAATGATATGAAAACTAGGTGGATGACTGTTGGAATCTGAAGAGAGAGGAGTTGTTTGTGATGCCATGACAACTAGGTGGATGACTGTTGTAATCTGAAGAGAGAGGAGTTGTTTGTGATGCCATTAAACTAGGTGGATGACTGTTGTAATCTGAAGAGAGAGGAGTTGTTTGTAATGCCATGAAAACTAAGTGGATAACTGTTGTAATCTGAAGAGAGAGAAGTTGTGTTTGTAACGCCATGAAAATTATAGGGATGACTGTTGTAATCTGAAGAGAGAGGAGTTGTGTTTGTAACACCATGAAAACTATAGGGATGACTGTTGTAATCTGAAGAGAGAGAAGTTGTTTGTGATGCCATGACAACTAGGTGGATGACTGTTGTAATCTGAAGAGAGAGAAGTTGTGTTTGCAACACCATGAAAACTAGGTGGATGACTGTTGTAATCTGAAGAGAGAGGAGTTGTGTTTGTAACGCCATGAAATCTAGAGAAGGGACGAAACACTGCAACTGTGAGAAAGTAAGAACGAGAAACGCAGCGCCCTACGACTTGTGCAGGCGAACTTTCCAGCCATTTTCCAGCCAAGTTTCCAGCCAAGTTTCCAGCCATTTTCCAGCCAAGTTTCCAGCCAAGTTTCCAGCCATTTTCCAGGGCCGACCAGATGCTGTGCTGCTGCTTGCTCCTCCACCAATTCAGTTCGTGTGTGCGGTCTTCCTGGGATAGCTAGCGTAAATAAGCACTGTACTTCATTGAACTGTACTCTAATGTGTTGTTATTACTCACTGCAGCTGTATTATATTCATGGATGTGACACTGTGCCTTGCCAACCATAGTAAATGACCACGTGTTTGTCAGCCACGAGTGTAAGAGAATTTTATGTACCACCATCCCCCTCCCATCGGCCTCCTCATGTGGGTTGGGGGTAATAATAGACCCACCGCGTCTCCCTGGGGTTGGGGGTAAGAATAGACCCACCGCGTCTCCCTGTGGGTTGGGGGTAAGAATAGACCCACCGCGTCTCCCTGTGGGTTGGGGGTAAGAATAGACCCACCGCGTCTCCCTGTGGGTTGGGGGTAAGAATAGACCCACCGCTTCTCCCTGTGGGTTGGGGGTAAGAATAGACCCACCGCGTCTCCCTACGTGGTTTGAAAGAGGTGAATGATTAGGTAAATGAAGACTTGTACTTTTATTCCAACCATCTCTTGGGATTTTTGTGGCCAATAGCCTTTCATAGTCTGCAAAGTGTGGCGGGACATGAAACCTTCTCAATCCAATCCATTCCAACCCATTCCAATCCAATCTAATCTAATCCAATCCAACCCTTGTACTGTCCCCCATCCCCATCTCCCTGTGGGTTGAGGGTAAGAATTGACCCACCGCGTCTCCCTACGCGATTCCTAAGATGCGAATAACCAGGGACACCGTACGGCATTTGCATTTACCCTATACTGTTTCAGTGATTTTCGTGCTTAACGGCCTTATATAGCCTACAAAGGCTGATAGGCCGTAAAACACTATCCATCCATCCTTCCATCCATCTCCCATCCATCCATCCATCCATCCATCCCCCATCCATCCATCCATCCATCCATCCCCCATCCATCCATCCATCCATCCATCCCCCATCCATCCATCCATCCCCCATCCATCCATCCATCCATCCATCCATCCCCCATCCATCCACGCATCCCCCATCCATCCATCCATCCATCCCCCATCCATCCATCTATCCATCCCCCATCCATCCATCCATCCATCTCCCATCCATCCATCCACCCATCCATCCATCCATCCATCCATCCATCCCCCATCCATCCATCCATCCATCCATCCCCATCCATCCATCCATCCATCCATCCATCCATCCATCCATCCCTCCATCCCTCCATCCATCCCCCATCCATCCATCCATCCATCCATCCCCCATCCCCGCGTGTGTGTTTAAGTTTGCTCGCGAGCACGGGCGTGCATGTGTGCGTGCGTGTTTGTGTGTATCTCTGCTTTTGAATGTGTATTTCCGTCCACATGTGTGTATGTATGTCTCTGTTTGTGTATGTGCGTTTTATCCTTATGTGTAATGGTCTGTTTTCCTGTGATTGTGCATAACCTACTCTCCTTGTGACGTCAGTAATAATGGACTTCACTCTTGCCAGCCACCACGGCAGAGCGGTTTTTCCGCATCGATCGCGCTCAGGAACATCTACACTACATCACGGACATCTCCTCTGAAGACCTGTACATCCTTGACCCCGACTTGACCTCACCCTCCGCCTCCGCCACCGCCGCCAGCGCTCTCTGCGTGAAGGCCAACGGGCAAAGGGAGGTAACCGGTGCCCAAGGGCAGCAACCGTCGCAGCAGGACGGGGAAATCCCCTTTAGCAGATTCTCCATGCCCGTCACCCCACCCAAGTCCCCCGCGTGTGCTGGGTGAGTATCACCACGTCTTCCCCGCTCCTCGCTCGTCTGTGTCGCTCTGTGACTGCCTCTGTCGCTCTGTGTCCCTCCCGCCCTCTCTGCCTCACTGTCTGCCTCTCGTGTTCCGTCGTGAGCCCCGCGCGCAGGAAACTGTCTTTTGCCTTCCACCTTTTCTGTGAGAGCGGTGCTCCCCTTTTGTCTGAGACTGTCCCTTCCTTTGCCAGGAAACACATTATGCATGCATGCACGCACTCACATGCAGGCGTGCGCACACTCACACGCACATACACACACGATCGCGCACACATACTCTTGCGCACCTCCAGTGTGTGCCTGATGCCCGTGTAGTCGGGCCTGTTTTCTTTGTTGCACCGTTTTACGGATAATATCTGTTTGTCGTGGAGCAAGTAGTGTTATTGGTCGTCTTATGATGTCTTCATTCAGGGAGAAAGACTTATGTTGAATTTATTAATGTCATTCGTGAGGAAAAGATTGAATGTAAACGGAGAGAGAGAGAGAGAGAGAGAGAGAGAGAGAGAGAGAGAGAGAGAGAGAGAGAGAGAGAGAGAGAGCGTGTGCTCGTGTGTTTGTGTGTGTGCGTGCGTGCGTGCATGTGTGTGTGTGTGTGTGTGTGTGTGTGTGTGTTTGTTTCCACTACATGCTCCATAAACATGCTTTATACTTTTTTATATCCTTGTCAATGCATCACTGCATCCAGCCTTTGTGTCATCTCCTTTCTTGAGCCTTCGTTTCTGTGCAGAGTCGATGTGTAGACTGACAAGTCGTCCGTGTAAGCTTGCTGTGTATTTCTAACATAAACAGTGAGCGGTCGTTATTTTCTATTCCTGGAAGATACCATTTATTTACCATTTCTAGAAACTACTGTTCTGTCTCCATTTCTAGACAGTGCCACTCACTGTCCATCTGGATAAAATTGTATTCACTCTATAAATCAAGAAAACTGCTGTTCAGTCGATGTTTCCTGAAACGGCCATTCACTCTCCATGTCTAGAAAGTAACTTTCGCTCTTTGTCTTTAAAAACTGCAATGTGCTGTTCATTTTAAGGAACGACATTCACTCTACATGTCTAGACTCTGTCATTCACTCTATGTCTAGAAAGTGCAATTCACTCTCCATGTCTAGACACTGCCATTCACTCTATGTCTAGAAAGTGCAATTCACTCTCCATCTTTAGAAACTGCCATTCACTCTCCATCTTTAGAAACTGCCATTCACTCTCCATCTTTAGAAACTGCCACTCCCTCTCCATCTTTAGAAACTGCCACTCCCTCTCCATCTTTAGAAACTGCCACTCCCTCTCCATCGTTAGAAACTGCCACTCCCTCTCCATCTTTAGTAACTGCCATTCACTCTCCATCTTTAGAAACTGCCACTCCCTCTCCATCTTTAGAAACTGCCACTCCCTCTCCATCTTTAGTAACTGCCACTCCCTCTCCATCTTTAGAAACTGCCACTCCCTCTCCATCTTTAGAAACTGCCATTCACTCTCCATCTTTAGAAACTGCCACTCCCTCTCCATCTTTAGAAACTGCCACTCCCTCTCCATCTTTAGTAACTGCCACTCCTTCTCCATCTTTAGAAACTGCCATTCACTCTCCATCTTTAGAAACTGCCACTCACTCTCCATCTTTAGAAACTGCCATTCACTCCCCATCTTTAGAAACTGCCACTCCCTCTCCATCTTTAGAAACTGCCACTCCCTCTCCATCTTTAGAAACGTCCATTCACTCTCCATCTTTAGAAACTGCCACTCCCTCTCCATTTTTAGAAACTGCCACTCCCTCTCCATCTTTAGAAACTGCCACTCCCTCTCCATCTTTAAAAACTGCTATTCATCGTCCATATTTAGAAACTGCCACTCCCTCTCCATCTTTAGAAACTGCCACTCCCTCTCCATCTTTAGAAACTGCCATTCGCTCTCCATCTTTAGAAACTGCCATTCACTCCCCATCTTTAGAAACTGCCACTCCCTCTCCATCTTTAGAAACTGCCACTCCCTCTCCATCTTTAGAAACTGCCACTCCCTCTCCATCTTTAGAAACTGCCACTTCCTCTCCATCTTTAGAAACTGCCACTCCCTCTCCATCTTTAGAAACTGCCACTCCCTCTCCATCTTTAGAAACTGCCATTCACTCTCCATCTTTAGAAACTGCCATTCACTCTCCATCTTTAGAAACTGCCATTCACTCTCCATCTTTAGAAACTGCCACTCCCTCTCCATCTTTAGAAACTGCCATTCACTCTCCATCTTTAGAAACTGCCACTCCCTCTCCATCTTTAGAAACTGCCACTCCCTCTCCATCTTTAGAAACTGCCATTCACTCTCCATCTTTAGAAACTGCCATTCACTCTCCATCTTTAGAAACTGCCATTCACTCTCCATCTTTAGAAACTGCCACTCCCTCTCCATCTTTAGAAACTGCCACTCCCTCTCCATCTTTAGAAACTGCCACTCCCTCTCCATCTTTAGAAACTACCACTCCCTCTCCATCTTTAGAAACTGCCACTCCCTCTCCATCTTTAGAAACTGCCATTCACTCTCCATCTTTAGAAACTGCCACTCCCTCTCCATCTTTAGAAACTGCCACTCCCTCTCCATCTTTAGAAACTGCCATTCACTCTCCATCTTTAGAAACTGCCACTCCCTCTCCATCTTTAGAAACTGCCACTCCCTCTCCATCTTTAGAACTGCCACTCCCTCTCCATCTTTAGAAACTGCCACTCCCTCTCCATCTTTAGAAACTGCCACTCACTCTCCATCTTTAGAAACTGCCACTCCCTCTCCATCTTTAGAAACTGCCACTCCCTCTCCATCTTTAGTAACTGCCACTCCTTCTCCATCTTTAGAAACTGCCATTCACTCTCCATCTTTAGAAACTGCCACTCACTCTCCATCTTTAGAAACTGCCATTCACTCCCCATCTTTAGAAACTGCCACTCCCTCTCCATCTTTAGAAACTGCCACTCCCTCTCCATCTTTAGAAACGTCCATTCACTCTCCATCTTTAGAAACTGCCACTCCCTCTCCATTTTTAGAAACTGCCACTCCCTCTCCATCTTTAGAAACTGCCACTCCCTCTCCATCTTTAAAAACTGCTATTCATCGTCCATATTTAGAAACTGCCACTCCCTCTCCATCTTTAGAAACTGCCACTCCCTCTCCATCTTTAGAAACTGCCATTCGCTCTCCATCTTTAGAAACTGCCATTCACTCCCCATCTTTAGAAACTGCCACTCCCTCTCCATCTTTAGAAACTGCCACTCCCTCTCCATCTTTAGAAACTGCCACTCCCTCTCCATCTTTAGAAACTGCCACTTCCTCTCCATCTTTAGAAACTGCCACTCCCTCTCCATCTTTAGAAACTGCCACTCCCTCTCCATCTTTAGAAACTGCCATTCACTCTCCATCTTTAGAAACTGCCATTCACTCTCCATCTTTAGAAACTGCCATTCACTCTCCATCTTTAGAAACTGCCACTCCCTCTCCATCTTTAGAAACTGCCATTCACTCTCCATCTTTAGAAACTGCCACTCCCTCTCCATCTTTAGAAACTGCCACTCCCTCTCCATCTTTAGAAACTGCCATTCACTCTCCATCTTTAGAAACTGCCATTCACTCTCCATCTTTAGAAACTGCCATTCACTCTCCATCTTTAGAAACTGCCACTCCCTCTCCATCTTTAGAAACTGCCACTCCCTCTCCATCTTTAGAAACTGCCACTCCCTCTCCATCTTTAGAAACTGCCACTCCCTCTCCATCTTTAGAAACTGCCACTCCCTCTCCATCTTTAGAAACTGCCATTCACTCTCCATCTTTAGAAACTGCCACTCCCTCTCCATCTTTAGAAACTGCCACTCCCTCTCCATCTTTAGAAACTGCCATTCACTCTCCATCTTTAGAAACTGCCATTCACTCTCCATCTTTAGAAACTGCCATTCACTCTCCATCTTTAGAAACTGCCACTCCCTCTCCATCTTTAGAAACTGCCACTCCCTCTCCATCTTTAGAAACTGCCACTCCCTCTCCATCTTTAGAAACTGCCACTCCCTCTCCATCTTTAGAAACTGCCACTCCCTCTCCATCTTTAGAAACTGCCACTCACTCTCCATCTTTAGAAACTGCCACTCCCTCTCCATCTTTAGAAACTGCCATTCACTCTCCATCTTTAGAAACTGCCATTCACTCTTCATCTTTAGAAATTGCCACTCCCTCTCCATCTTTAGAAACTTCCACTCCCTCTCCATCTTTAGAAACTGCCACTCCCTCTCCATCTTTAGAAACTGCCATTCACTCTCCATCTTTAGAAACTGCCACTCCCTCTCCATCTTTAGAAACTGCCACTCCCTCTCCATCTTTAGAAACTGCCACTCCCTCTCCATCTTTAGAAACTGCCACTCCCTCTCCATCTTTAGAAACTGCCATTCACTCTCCATCTTTAGAAACTGCCACTCCCTCTCCATCTTTAGAAACTGCCACTCCCTCTCCATCTTTAGAAACTGCCACTCCCTCTCCATCTTTAGAAACTGCCACTCCCTCTCCATCTTTAGAAACTGCCATTCACTCTCCATCTTTAGAAACTGCCATTCCCTCTCCATCTTTAGAAACTGCCATTCACCCTCCATCTTTAGAAACTGCCACTCCCTCTCCATCTTTAGAAACTGCCATTCACCCTCCATCTTTAGAAACTGCCACTCCCTCTCCATGTTTAGAAACTGCCATTCACTCTCCATCTTTAGAAACTGCCACTCCCTCTCCATCTTTAGAAACTGCCATTCACCCTCCATCTTTAGAAACTGCCACTCCCTCTCCATCTTTAGAAACTGCCATTCACTCTCCATCTTTAGAAACTGCCACTCCCTCTCTATCTTTAGTAACTGCCACTCCCTCTCCATCTTTAGAAACTGCCACTCCCTCTCCATCTTTAGAAACTGCTATTCATCGTCCATATTTAGAAACTGCCACTCCCTCTCCATCTTTAGAAACTGCCACTCCCTCTCCATCTTTAGAAACTGCCATTCACTCTCCATCTTTAGAAACTGCCATTCACTCCCCATCTTTAGAAACTGCCACTCCCTCTCCATCTTTAGAAACTGCCACTCCCTCTCCGTCTTTAGAAACTGCCACTCCCTCTCCATCTTTAGAAACTGCCACTCCCTCTCCATCTTTAGAAACTGCCACTCCCTCTCCATCTTTAGAAACTGCCATTCACTCTCCATCTTTAGAAACTGCCATTCACTCTCCATCTTTAGAAACTGCCACTCCCTCTCCATCTTTAGAAACTGCCACTCCCTCTCCATCTTTAGAAACTGCCACTCCCTCTCCATCATTAGAAACTGCCATTCACTCTCCATCTTTAGAAACTGCCATTCACTCCCCATCTTTAGAAACTGCCACTCCCTCTCCATCTTTAGAAACTGCCATTCACTCCCCATCTTTAGAAACTGCCACTCCCTCTCCATCTTTAGAAACTGCCACTCCCTCTCCATCTTTAGAAACTGCCACTCCCTCTCCATCTTTAGAAACTGCCATTCACTCTCCATCTTTAGAAACTGCCATTCACTCCCCATCTTTAGAAACTGCCACTCCCTCTCCATCTTTAGAAACTGCCATTCACTCCCCATCTTTAGAAACTGCCACTCCCTCTCCATCTTTAGAAACTGCCACTCCCTCTCCATCTTTAGAAACTGCCACTCCCTCTCCATCTTTAGAAACTGCCACTCCCTCTCCATCTTTAGAAACTGCCACTCCCTCTCCATCTTTAGAAACTGCCATTCACTCTCCATCTTTAGAAACTGCCACTCCCTCTCCATCTTTAGAAACTGCCATTCACCCTCCATCTTTAGAAACTGCCACTCCCTCTCCATCTTTAGAAACTGCCATTCACTCTCCATCTTTAGAAACTGCCATTCACTCTCCATCTTTAGAAACTGCCATTCACTCTCCATCTTTAGAAACTGCCATTCACTCTCCATCTTTAGAAACTGCCACTCCCTCTCCATCTCTAGTAACTGCCATTCACTCTCCATCTTTAGTAACTGCCATTCACTCTTCATCTTTAGAAACTGCCACTCCCTCTCCATCTTTAGTAACTGCCACTCCTTCTCCATCTTTAGAAACTGCCATTCACTCTCCATCTTTAGAAACTGCCACTCACTCTCCATCTTTAGAAACTGCCATTCACTCCCCATCTTTAGAAACTGCCACTCCCTCTCCATCTTTAGAAACTGCCATTCACTCTCCATCTTTAGAAACTGCCATTCACTCTCCATCTTTAGAAACTGCCACTCCCTCTCCATCTTTAGAAACTGCCATTCACTCTCCATCTTTAGAAACTGCCATTCACTCTCCATCTTTAGAAACTGCCATTCACTCTCCATCTTTAGAAACTGCCATTCACTCTCCATCTTTAGAAACTGCCATTCACTCTCCATCTTTAGAAACTGCCATTCACCCTCCATCTTTAGAAACTGCCACTCCCTCTCCATCTTTAGAAACTGCCACTCCCTCTCCATCTTTAGAAACTGCCACTCCCTCTCCATCTTTAGAAACTGCCACTCCCTCTCCATCTTTAGAAACTGCCACTCCCTCTCCATCTTTAGAAACTGCCATTCACTCTCCATCTTTAGAAACTGCCACTCACTCTCCATCTTTAGAAACTGCCATTCACTCTCCATCTTTAGAAACTGCCATTCACTCTCCATCTTTAGAAACTGCCACTCCCTCTCCATCTTTAGAAACTGCCACTCCCTCTCCATCTTTAGAAACTGCCACTCCCTCTCCATCTTTAGAAACTGCCACTCCCTCTCCATCTTTAGAAACTGCCACTCCCTCTCCATCTTTAGAAACTGCCACTCCCTCTCCATCTTTAGAAACTGCCACTCCCTCTCCATCTTTAGAAACTGCCACTCCCTCTCCATCTTTAGAAACTGCCACTCCCTCTCCATCTTTAGAAACTGCCACTCCCTCTCCATCTTTAGAAACTGCCATTCACTCTCCATCTTTAGAAACTGCCACTCCCTCTCCATCTTTAGAAACTGCCACTCCCTCTCCATCTTTAGAAACTGCCACTCCCTCTCCATCTTTAGAAACTGCCATTCACTCTCCATCTTTAGAAACTGCCACTCCCTCTCCATCTTTAGAAACTGCCACTCCCTCTCCATCTTTAGAAACTGCCACTCCCTCTCCATCTTTAGAAACTGCCATTCACTCTCCATCTTTAGAAACTGCCACTCCCTCTCCATCTTTAGAAACTGCCACTCCCTCTCCATCTTTAGAAACTGCCATTCACTCTCCATCTTTAGAAACTGCCACTCCCTCTCCATCTTTAGAAACTGCCACTCCCTCTCCATCTTTAGAAACTGCCACTCCCTCTCCATCTTTAGAAACTGCCACTCCCTCTCCATCTTTAGAAACTGCCACTCCCTCTCCATCTTTAGAAACTGCCACTCCCTCTCCATCTTTAGAAACTGCCATTCACTCTCCATCTTTAGAAACTGCCACTCCCTCTCCATCTTTAGAAACTGCCATTCACTCTCCATCTTTAGAAACTGCCACTCCCTCTCCATCTTTAGAAACTGCCATTCCCTCTCCATCTTTAGAAACTGCCACTCCCTCTCCATCTTTAGAAACTGCCATTCCCTCTCCATCTTTAGAAACTGCCACTCCCTCTCCATCTTTAGAAACTGCCATTCACTCTCCATCTTTAGAAACTGCCATTCACTCTCCATCTTTAGAAACTGCCACTCCCTCTCCATCTTTAGAAACTGCCATTCACTCTCCATCTTTAGAAACTGCCATTCACTCTCCATCTTTAGAAACTGCCATTCACTCTCCATCTTTAGAAACTGCCATTCACTCTCCATCTTTAGAAACTGCCATTCACTCTCCATCTTTAGAAACTGCCATTCACTCTCCATCTTTAGAAACTGCCACTCCCTCTCCATCTTTAGAAACTGCCACTCCCTCTCCATCTTTAGAAACTGCCACTCCCTCTCCATCTTTAGAAACTGCCACTCCCTCTCCATCTTTAGAAACTGCCACTCCCTCTCCATCTTTAGAAACTGCCATTCACTCTCCATCTTTAGAAACTGCCATTCACTCTCCATCTTTAGAAACTGCCATTCACTCTCCATCTTTAGAAACTGCCACTCCCTCTCCATCTTTAGAAACTGCCACTCCCTCTCCATCTTTAGAAACTGCCATTCCCTCTCCATCTTTAGAAACTGCCACTCCCTCTCCATCTTTAGAAACTGCCACTCCCTCTCCATCTTTAGAAACTGCCACTCCCTCTCCATCTTTAGAAACTGCCACTCCCTCTCCATCTTTAGAAACTGCCACTCCCTCTCCATCTTTAGAAACTGCCACTCCCTCTCCATCTTTAGAAACTGCCACTCACTCTCCATCTTTAGAAACTGCCACTCCCTCTCCATCTTTAGAAACTGCCATTCACTCTCCATCTTTAGAAACTGCCATTCACTCTCCATCTTTAGAAACTGCCACTCCCTCTCCATCTTTAGAAACTGCCACTCCCTCTCCATCTTTAGAAACTGCCATTCACTCTCCATCTTTAGAAACTGCCATTCACTCTCCATCTTTAGAAACTGCCACTCCCTCTCCATCTTTAGAAACTGCCACTCCCTCTCCATCTTTAGAAACTGCCATTCACTCTCCATCTTTAGAAACTGCCACTCCCTCTCCATCTTTAGAAACTGCCACTCCCTCTCCATCTTTAGAAACTGCCACTCCCTCTCCATCTTTAGAAACTGCCACTCCCTCTCCATCTTTAGAAACTGCCACTCCCTCTCCATCTTTAGAAACTGCCACTCCCTCTCCATCTTTAGAAACTGCCACTCCCTCTCCATCTTTAGAAACTGCCACTCACTCTCCATCTTTAGAAACTGCCACTCCCTCTCCATCTTTAGAAACTGCCACTCCCTCTCCATCTTTAGAAACTGCCACTCCCTCTCCATCTTTAGAAACTGCCACTCCCTCTCCATCTTTAGAAACTGCCACTCCCTCTCCATCTTTAGAAACTGCCATTCCCTCTCCATCTTTAGAAACTGCCACTCCCTCTCCATCTTTAGAAACTGCCATTCACTCTCCATCTTTAGAAACTGCCATTCACTCTCCATCTTTAGAAACTGCCATTCACTCTCCATCTTTAGAAACTGCCACTCACTCTCCATCTTTAGAAACTGCCACTCCCTCTCCATCTTTAGAAACTGCCATTCACTCTCCATCTTTAGAAACTGCCACTCCCTCTCCATCTTTAGAAACTGCCACTCCCTCTCCATCTTTAGAAACTGCCATTCACTCTCCATCTTTAGAAACTGCCATTCACTCTCCATCTTTAGAAACTGCCACTCCCTCTCCATCTTTAGAAACTGCCACTCCCTCTCCATCTTTAGAAACTGCCACTCCCTCTCCATCTTTAGAAACTGCCACTCCTTCTCCATCTTTAGAAACTGCCATTCACTCTCCATCTTTAGAAACTGCCACTCCCTCTCCATCTTTAGAAACTGCCACTCCCTCTCCATCTTTAGAAACTGCCACTCCTTCTCCATCTTTAGAAACTGCCACTCCCTCTTCATCTTTAGAAACTGCCACTCCCTCTCCATCTTTAGAAACGTCCATTTACTCTTCGCCTCTAGAAACGTCCATTTACTCTTCGCTTCTAGAAACTACCATATATCTTCGTTTCTAGAAAGCGCTATTCACTTCCATTTCTAGAAATTGCTATTCATTTCCCTATTCTAGAAACTACCATTCTATCATCTTTTCTAGAATTTGCCCAATAACATCCATTTCAAGACTGCCATTCACTCTCCCGCTTTAAAAACGTGTTCACTCTCCATCTTTATAAACTGCCATTCACTCTCCATCTTTAGAAACTGCCATTCACCCTCCATCTTTAGAAACTGCCATTCACCCTCCATCTTTTGAAACTGCCATTCACCCTCCATCTTTAGAAACTGCCATTCACCCTCCATCTTTAGAAACTGCCATTCACTCTCCATCTTTAGAAACTGCCATTCACCCTCCATCTTTAGAAACTGCCATTCACTCTCCATCTTTAGAAACTGCCATTCACCCTCCATCTATGGAAACTACCATTCACTCTTCATCTTTAGAAACTGCCATTTACTCTCCATCTTTAGAAACTGCCATTCACTCTCCATCTTTAGAAACTGCTATTCATCGTCCATCTTTAGAAGCTGCCATTCACCCTCCATCTTTAGAAACTGCCATTCACCCTCCATCTTTAGAAACTGCCATTCACTCTCCATCTTTAGAAACTGCTATTCATCGTCCATCTTTAGAAACTGCTATTCACCCTCCATCTTTAGAAACTGCCATTCACTCTGTTTATTTCATAAATTGCAATTCACCCTTCATTTCTAGAAGCTACAATTTAGTCTTCATTTCTATGAATTGCAATTCTCTCTCTTTTTCTAGAAACTATTATTCGCTGCCAATTTTTGTAAGCTGCAGTTCACTCTCTTTCCAGGAACTGCCATTCATTCACTCTTTATTTTAGAAATTGCGCTTTACTCTATATTATCTAGAATCAAATTCGCTCTGTGTCACTAGAAACTGCCATGCACTCTCCGTCTCTTTAAATGATTGTTTGCTGTCCCTCTCTAGAAACTGCCATGCTGATGTGCCCCGTGCCTTCTGTACGTAACGCTGTGTGGCATTTGCTGTCTGTCAGGTTTGCAAGGGACACGTTGCAATTGCCCAGGCCGGAAAGCTGCGAGAACTTGCTCGTGCCACCCCTGCCCGGCTCCAATAACAGGTTCTAGTCTTTGGCCTTGCCCCTTCTCCGTTGTCGGTCCCTCTGTAGAGCTCTATTGTCGGCAATCTTGTCCTCCACGTGTGTCACGCTGAGCTCCAGCCTGCACGAGCTGCCTGGCAGTCGGGCCTGCAGAGGATTCTCACTAAGGGGACGCGACTCCTGACGGTTGTCACGTCACGTCCGCTTTGTGAGACTGCCTCCCCTGCTGTGGACAGTCGTGATGTTCGACTAGATAAGCCAAAGCTGTGCTAACTCGCACCTGTCGCCCTGCAGGGATGAACGTTCCCTGCGCCTGAGTGACTGTGATTGAGAAAAGGGGACTAGATGTCTAAGAGTCTAACACTGAGATTTTGATTCGTCACGATGGGAAAAAAATGTATTTGATTTTCTTCTTCTTCTTCTTCTTCTTCTTCTTCTTCTTCTTCTTCTTCTTCTTCTTCTTCTTCTTCTTCTTCTTCTTCTTCTTCTCCTCCTCCTCCTCCTCCTCCTCCTCCTCCTCCTCCTCCTCCTCGTCCTCGTCCTCGTCCTTTTCCTCCTCCTCCTCCTCCTCCTCCTCCTGCTCCTCCTCCTGCTCCTCCTCCTGCTCCTCCTCCCCCTCCTCCTGCTCCTCCTCCTCCTCCTCCTCCTCCTCCTCCTCCTCCTCCTCCTCCTCCTCCTCCTTCTCCTGCTCCTCCTCCTCCTCCTCCTCCTCCTCCTCCTCCTCCTCCTCCTCCTCCTCCTCCTCCTCCTCCTCCTCCTCCTCCTCCCTCTTCTTCTTCTTCTTCTTCTTCTTCTTTCATATATGATAATGTTTTTTTCTTTATTGTAAATGCCTTTCTGAAGTGTTTTCAGAGCAAAAAAGCATTGTAAGTTAAAACCTTCAGTTCTGAATGCGCGCTTTCAGAATCCTACCAGAATAAAACACCCTCAGAGTCAGACGCGTGATTTCTTCCCATCTAAGTTTAGCTCTGATGTCAATTCCCGAATGACCCATTGTACCATCAATCCCTCCAGGAATCTTTTCCGAAATTTAAACCAAAAGTTAATTTGGGAATCAAAACAAATGCTAATTAATCATATGTATGTTTAAAAAAGGGACACCACGAGGAGAAGGAACGCTCTGAATACACCAAAACTGCCTCCAGAGTCGATGTATGAACATATGCAGAGTCTATAGTAAAATTCATTGAGCAGACATTTTTGCCTCGGTCGCTAGGTTTTCAAAACACAAACGAACAATAGTAACAAAAGTTGCACATGTGCGTTGGTTATTGAACCTGATGAAGTTGCACAGCAACATTTCATTTCCAGAATGATATGTCCTATTTCAAATGTAGTGTTAAAGCCATGTACTATCAAAATCAGACATTTTTTCCCCGAATGACTTTGTTGGCCAATATGTCCAAATTCTGCCGTGGGACTTTAGTCCCTTTTTCTCATGCGCCGTCACTTGATGGCTCATACTGACCTCGCGAACTGACCCAATTTACCTCTGCCATACTAGATTTGTCTGCAGGCAATTCCGCTTCAGCACTACATGCGCCACATTTCTTGACCACTGCACACTTCTTGAACACTCCATACATCACACGTCATGAACACTTCATACACCACATGTCATGAACACTTCATACACCGCACGTAATGAACACTTCATACACCACACGTCATGAACACTTCATACACAACACGTCATGAACACTTCATACACCACACGTCATGAACACCTCATACACCACACGTCATGAACACCTAATACACCACACGTCATGAACACCTAATACACCACACGTCATGAACACATAATACACCACACGTCATGAACACCTAATACACCACACGTCATGAACACCTAATACACCACACGTCATGAACACTGTATACACTACAAGTCTTTACCAGTCCATGCACCACACGTCCTAAGCACTGTATACACCACATTTCTTGAACAGATTATACACCACATGTCTTCAACACTGTGTACACCAAATGTCTTGAACAGTTTATTCACCGCATGTCTTGAAGTTTGCATGCACCGCATGTCTTGGACATTGTATCAAAGACCCTCTACAATAAGATGGTTCATCCGGCACTCGGCCTATATAAAACATGATGACGGAGCCGACCGTGGCGCCCCAAGCGGAAACGGTGACGCTCGAGTCAAGGAAGACAACTTCCTCAAACCGCGTCAGCATAACAATTTACAGTGGATCGTGGAATCCTCTTATTGTGAACTTCAATTGAGGGACAGGAAAATTTTTTAACACTAAGCGGAATGTCACATTAAGAGGGTTGATTTCAGTCATACAATGAACTGAAGGGAAATTAAAAGGTTGTGGCTATTTCAGACACTGACTATAGAGCGAGCGCACTGCTTAATATTACATTACTCGTTCGTCGTACCTCGAGCTTTTTCTGAACTCATCTTGGACAATTTTTATGCGAGATTTTAAATCAGACAAACATGAAAACCTTACTCCAACTAACTTTCAAAGAAGCCATTCCCGAATAATGAGGAAGTAAACACAGTATCTGTAGGCCTACTTTTGCTGGCCGAGCCGCTCGATGCGATAGTAGCGAGATAGAAGGATTTACTGAGTACGGTCATGGCTCATGCCGTGTAATTTTATGTTTATTACTATAGAATTGCATAGATCTACTGTAGTAGGGAAACACAAACAGATATTGTAAGCCAAAAAATGCAGATTTCATGATTTCCGTATTGCTTGCGGTGAAAATAACTTGCCGTGTAAACAGCCTGCATGGTCACTAGATACACATTCACGTGCAAATAGCCTGGGCACTAGATACACGGTCACGTGCAAATAGACAACCAAATTAAAAACTGTTCACAATAACAGGAAAACCACAATAACAGAGTTCACTATAAGTGGACTCCACTGTATCAACAAATTTAATAGAAAACTACATAACTAGTTTTCAACTTCAATAATGCTCATCTCCACAAAGCGAGTTGCCATGTGTCAACTGTCATGTTTGTAAAACCTACGTGCTTGCATTTTATTATGCTAGCTTTCCGGCATAGTGTTTGTAAGTTTTGTTTATCTTTATGACCTTTTTTTTCATTCCTGCTATGATCGGTTGCGTTTATTCATTGCGATGAAATGTTTTGGCCACTATTATTCACTATAATAAATTCCACATGCATCATTAATTTAATACTCATCAACATTTTCGCAAACAAAAATTGTATGAATTCAGTTGCCAAAACTCTTCAACTCTGATTCAGAATCACTCAATTGTGATCAAGCCTCAAGGCGATATTTATCATCTAACGTGAATCATTCATTATCAAGACTGCTGAATAAGACTGAGGTGCTGACGTGACTAAATCAGCAGATTTTCGAAAACAAATATCGGCACACCTACAAAAGCAAAAGCCACAAGCTTCCTCCACCAGTTCAGCAGATTTAGATTACACTTCAAGTTCTGTATTTTATTGCGCTTAGCTCAAAACACATTTATATAATCATTACTTACCTCTCTTTATTTTTCCACGGAAAACGAAAAAACGACTTCTGTGGACACGCATAGCGCGAGTTAACACAGTTATTCGCACTGCAATGGTCACCTCCTTGATTTCTTCTTCGTGGTCGACATTTTTGACCGGCTAATCACGACTACGACTTCTGTGGACACGCATAGATGAGTTCAGAAAAAGCTCGAGGTACGACGAACGAGTAATGTTATATTAAGCAGTGCGCTCGCTCTATAGTCAGTGTCTGAAATAGCCACAACCTTTTAATTTCCCTTCAGTTCATTGTATGACTGAAATCAACCCTCTTAATGTGACATTCCGCTTAGTGTGAAAATTTTTTCCTGTCCCTCAATTGAAGTTCACAATAAGAGGATTCCACGATCCACTGTAAATTGTTATGCTGACGCGGTATGTGGAAGTTGTCTTCCTTGACTCGAGCGTCACCGTTACCGCTTGGTGGCGCGCGTGACCCTAATTTCGCCGGAAGTGACCGGATGAACCATCTTATTGTAGAGAGTCTTTGATTGTATTCACAACATAGTTATCTTGAAAACTGTACATATCACACGTTTGAACAGAGTATACACCACATGTCTTGAACACGGTATACATGTACACCACACGTCTTGAACAGTGTATACATGTTCACCACACGTCTTGAACAGTGTATACATGTACACCACACGTCTTGAACACTGTATACATGTATACCACACGTCTTGAACAGTGTATACATGTACACCACACGTCTTGAACACTGTATACATGTACACCACACGTCTTGAACACTGTATACATGTACACCACACGTCTTGAACAGTGTATACACTATATGTCTTGAACACTGTATACATGTACATCAACGTCTCGAACACTGTATACACCACACGCCTTGAACAGTGCATACCCCATACGTCTTGAATATTACATTCCCAGATTCAAGTTGACGATTGCTCTTGTAGTACACTCTGAACTCTGTACACTCTGTAAGTAGCACTCACACGCGCCTAACATCTCGTCTTGCTGCACGGTAGCCAAAACATTCGTCTCGGTGGCCAAACCTTGGCACGCGCCATGGTATGATGTAGGCTTGGGAAGAAGGGATACGAAGCTGCCCATAATGTATGCGCCTGCCAGTTAGCCAGGAAAGGAAAAAAACATTCAGTGGCCATTCATCATTGAAAGACATCCTAAAGTCAGAGCGGGCGTGATTGGCAGGGTTGAGGACTGAGCTGGGGTGGCAACACGCCTTTGCGAAGGTTCGACTAGTTGTCTGTACCTCGAGCCGGGGGGGGGGGGGGCTGTGGCCGTTGCCTAATCCAGCACCAGCCATGGATTCGGTGTCAGCAGTCTCCAGTGTTGACCAATGTCCCCAGTCTTCATGGACGGCGTTGATACTGTCCGAGTTGAGGCCCATTCTGCCCTAACTGCCAGAACGCCATGACGGTCCGTAGGGCTGTCTCCGTGGATACCAACGCAAAACATCACGACACGGACTCAACCACGACACAAGCTGATACAACACACTGTGTTACAACAACATGACACATTTCACCCCAACAGGACACGACACAACACAAGACACAACTTAACACACTGCGACATAGCACGACACATCGCATCACAACGCAGCTCAATACAAGACACAAGTCAACACTACACAGTACAACATAACACATCACAACACCACATGAGACGGTGCAATGCAATACAACAAGACGCAACCCAACGCAACACAACATAAAGCGACACAAGAAAATGCAACGTAAGAGAACACGACACGCCACAAGACGCCAGGCAACACACTACACTATTATTTTGATAGGATATTGACACAGCATAGCAACATAACATAGCCTAACACATATCATTACATGAAATCTTTACACAACTCGGCATGACATGACATGATCACGTTGTGGAGGAAAAATTTTGCTTTATGATAATGTAGGGTGTGCTTTGTCATTCGGAAATCTGAAACCTAAATCATACACTGGCCACTGTCATAAAATATCGAAAATGCACGCGTGAGAATAGGTCGCAGGAGGTCTGTGGATAAATCATTACTGATGCAAGAAACAGCACTGCGCCATGACATGAACTGCTAAAAGCTTATCTGGGTAGGAATTATATGACTGCAGTATTCTAAAACGCTGGGCGTGGGAGGGGACGGCCCATTCTAGTAAACCAGAGATTTCGCCTACCGGCAAAAGTATCTCTAGCACAGTTCACATCACGTGATGGAAGGTTTTTGGCCAATTTATGCAAGCGGAGGTCACACGAGAGGCTTGTGGGATAGCCGATGTGCTCCCTGACATACGCCGTTAAAGTAGTTCTAAGACTATTTCGCACAAAACTCTTAACTTACTCTTGTTGAGACAACAAACAAGCGTTTATTCGATACAATAAAATGTTTGTGTTGAAATGGAACCAAGTTTTTACATCTGAATGATTTCTGTAAAAAGTGGAGAGAAATATAGTATCAGAACGAACTATTTTTGGCGTAAGGCTGTAATGCCAAGGGTCAAGCCTAATACGCATTCATTGCGAACTGTGCCAGAGTCAATACTACTGACTCGGGTTTACAGAATGGGGACGGCCCTGACAGAGTGGGGAACATCTGCGTCAGTCATCTCTCTCTGTGGCAGTAGCTCTGTTCACGCTGACCCCGTTCTTCTTTTCTTTCAAGGTTGCTTCTTGGGGGTGGGGGGAGAGAAGTGGTGAATTGTTACAATCCATGCGTGTCCCTTGCTCGCAACCGCTTCAGACTTAGACGACCCTAGCTCTTGCTATGCTTGGCCTGGGAGTCCTGTGGACGTGCAGAAACAGCCGTATGAAGACAATGACCCAATGACTATGATCTCTCTACGTGTAGTCCATAGTTGGGAAAAATAAAACTGCTTTCAAGGCTCCATCTGTCGTGGTCAGTAGACGCAAATGGGAAAAACAAACATAGTAAAGATACCGAGGGAAATCTCTGTGAGAGAAAGGCTTGCCGACTCCCGTAGGTTTTGACAGACTGACATAGAGTCGGACTAGACCGTTGATCGACTGCCACAGGAGTGCGTGCAGTCAGCGGACAGTGTGTGAGCTTGGCTTGACACTCCTCCTGCCTGAGCTTAGCGTGGCAACATCCCGTGGAGGGCCTGGTGTGGTTGCTTCTCGTTACGTAGTTGATGTTCCTTCCCTCCTTGAGTTCCGTGTCGGGCTGCATCCACTCCTCGTGGATGCCCAGTTTGATCGCATCCTCCCCCACGTATGCTGCTTTGGTTATTTACTCTTTTTTGGGTCAGCATGCGAGTAAAGTGTCCGTTGCCTCCGCATGTGTTCCAGGTGCTCTCCTAAAATATGAAATGGTTATGCTATTTTTGTTTCGGGAACAAAAGACGCTTTCGACCTCATTTCTGATTTGTTTTGTAGTTTTGTTCTTCCTGCAATTTCAGTTGGTCAGCCATTGTGTTCTTTAAATTGTTGTGGTAGTCTCTGCTTAGATGCGGTGAGACCAAATCGATCTGCAAGGCCTTTGGCCTCGTCCAGTCGCGTAACGTTTGCATACTTGCATGAGAAATGGATTGATCTCGTCAGTCGGTGCATAGTTCGTTGCCGCCTTTTGCCTTCAGACAACTCGAGTTGCATTAACGACTAGAAGTGTATGTTGTGTGATCCTTGTTGACATGTTTGCTTTTTATTCCCAGCACCTGTCCCTGGCTACACAATTGTATACAAATGATTGTCCAGTAGCTTAATTTTTGTGTGTAGTTGATTGACATGTTTGTTGATTCACACTTGCACCACTCTGAAATAGCTTCTTTTTTTCTCCCTACCTTAAGCTCTAAACCATTCTCAATGCATGAACTATTCTGACTTTAGCATAACTTTTTAAAGTCACTCATTTATATGTATATATTGTTATTGCTTGTGTTCATGTTTATCCGAGATTTTAAAAGTAAAAAGAGGTTTTGCAAGAAATGATGGTGGTACTGGCTGTGTGAAAGGTGTTCCCTGTTGAGTGTCGTTTACTGCTATGTGAAAAGGTACCTGTCGACCCACCTAACACCCCCCCCCCCCCCCCCCCCCCCAAGTGTTGTTTGAAACTTTTGCCAGGTTGAATGATTTTGACTTGTGTGTAAATATTTCCCCGTTCATAATGCAGTTACAGTTCTGTTAAAGTTTTGTGTGTGGGTATAATGTTGTCTTCCTCTGCATTGAAAGTTTCCCCAGTCATGATGTCGTTGACAGTTTTGTGAAAGTTTTTTTCGATGTTGAATGGTTCAGACTGTTTGGAAAGTTGCTCTCTTCATAATGTCGTTTACAGTTATGTGAAAGTTGGGATTTTTCTGCATTGAAAGTTTCAGTATAGAATGTTGCCCCATTCATAATGTCGTTTACAGTTATGTGAAAGTTGGGATTTTTCTGTATTGAAAGTTTCAGTATAGAATGTTGCCCCATTCACAATGTCGTTTACAGTTATGTGAAAGTTGGGATTTTTCTGTATTGAAAGTTTCAGTATAGAATGTTGCCCCATTCATAATGTCGTTTACAGTTATGTGAAAGTTGGGATTTTTCTGTATTGAAAGTTTCAGTATAGAATGTTGCCTCATTCATAATGTCATTTAAAGTTATGTGAAAGTTGGGATTTTTCTGCATTGAAAGTTTCAGTATAGAATGTTGCCTCATTCATAGTGTTGTTTACAGTTATGTGAAAAGTTTCTCTGTACAGTGATTGTGAACGTCTTCCACTGCATTCAAAGTTTCCCCACTCGTCATGTCGTTTGCAGTTATGTGAAAGTATTTTTCTAAATTGGGTGTCTCGACTTTGGAATGTTGCCCCATGCTGAGTGGTGTCTCCTTTCTGCGCCAAGGTTTGTCCAAGCGTCACTGCTTCTACTGTCGTGAGAGTTTGCCCATGCATCACTGCATGTACTACGAAGTGAGAGTTTGCCCAAGCTGAATGTTGCGTGACTCTTTACAGTTCCGAGCCAGGCTCCCCCAACTCGCCCAGTGCCCAGGCCAAGCACTACCACTTCACCGCCGTCTCCAAGGCAACAGCTCCTCCACCGAAGACCTACCAGCTCTCTGCCGAGGACAAGAGTAAGAACTGAACTGAGTTTTATCTTGGGGGGTGGGGGTGGGGGGAGATGAGGAAGGGTGATGGTTTGCTTTCCAGGGCACGGTTCATTACAGGGCTAGAGTCAGAGCAATGCCAGAAGAGCTGTCAAGTTTAGCGCTCTGCTCAGGTAGTCTGAGGATTTGGAAAGGAAAGGCACTGGAATTTCGCGTCGAACTTTGTCGGGAAATTAGAGGAGGGAGTGTTGTTGGAGAGAGTAGCGCTTTCTCAGTGCAGAATCCCCCAGTGTAGAATCCCCCAGTGTAGAATCCGCCAGTGTAGAATCCCCCAGTGTAGAATCCTCCAGTGTAGAATCCCCCAGTGTAGAATCCCCCAGTGTAGAATCCCCCAGTGTAGAATCCCCCAGTGTAGAATCCCCCAGTGTAGAATCCCCCAGTGTAGAATCCCCCAGTGTAGAATCCCCCAGTGTAGAATCCCCCAGTGTAGAATCCCCCAGTGTAGAATCCCCCAGTGTAGAATCCCCCAGTGTAGAATCCCCCAGTGTAGAATCCGCCAGTGTAGAATCCCCCAGTGTAGAATCCCCCAGTGTAGAATCCCCCAGTGCGATGGGGAGGAGAATGGACCCACTGAGTCTCCCTAAGGATTCGTAAGAGGCGAATAAATAGTGACATCGTGACTTGATTTGCGCTCACTCTAGTTTCATTGATTACGTTTTTAATGGCCTTACATAGCCCACACAGGCTGATAAGCCGTAAGCCCTATCCATTCCCTTACATTCTCGCTGTAGAAGTATCCCGCCTTTGCACGCCAGGAATAGGGGGTGGGGGTGTCTGTTGGACAACATGGCAACGTGCAGGGAGACCTATGGGTGGGCAGACAGTCTTCATACAATAGAAGTGTTACTCAATCTTCACGAACAATCCGTCGGTCAGTTAAATCGGAATTTTTCTCCCTGGACGCTTGTAGATGTTTGTCATGTGCATCTCAAGGTGGCAATGGCTGCATACTGTACGTCTGTCTTGTAAATGTCACCGTCTGGTACTCTTGAACAGGATGTCTGATTCGATTCACATTACGAACTCGATCTAGCTTCTTTATTAGAGCGACAAAGTGCTTTCATATTGACATTTTTGTTTGTTTGTTTTAGTCCTTATCGACGCCTCCAAGAGAGGGGACACGCAGAAGGTAAGGACAAGTTGTGAAAAAGCTGAAATTTCCCAGAGTATTGTCCAGATTATGCGTCAGTATGTTGCCTAGTTACATGACGTAGCCAAGGGGCGGTCGCCTTTTTGAAGTGTCGCGTGACGTCACTTCGTGCAGCTTCCAGATAGTCTAGTCTGTTTTCGTTGCTCGGGAAAGTTCTAGAGAACCTGCAAAACGTATAGATCTAAGCAAAGCGGTGTGACAGTGTGGAAGGCAAGCGAAAGCGCAAAAGAAAGCACATGTGAGAGTGCGGAAGGCAAGTGAAAGCGCAACAGAAAACACATGTGAGAGTGCGGAAGGCAAGTGAAAGCATAACAGAAAACACATGTGAGAGTGCGGAAGGCAATTGAAAGCACAAAAGAAAACACATGTGAGAGTGCGGAAGGCAAGTGAAAGCACAACAGAAAACACATGTGAGAGTGCGGAAGGCAAGTGAAAGCACAACAGAAAACACATGTGAGTGCGGAAGGCAATTGAAAGCGCAACAGAAAACACATGTGAGAGTGCGGAAGGCAAGTGAAAGCGCAACAGAAAACACATGTGAGAGTGCGGATAACAGCGATTGTGTCCTCACATGCGTGCGTGCGTGTTTGTGTGTCTGTGTGTGCACGTGCATGTGTGCGCACGTGCATTTGCATGTGTGTGTTCGCGCTTGCGTGTGTGTGCGTGCGTGTGTGTGTGCGCGCGCGTGTGTGTGCGTACGTGTGTGTGCGTGCGTGCGTGAGTGTGTGTGTGTGTGCGTGCATGCGTGCGTGTGTGTGTGTGCGTGTGTGTGTGATGCCTGAACGAGTTGCTACCATTGCAGGTGATGGAGGCCTTCCAGCAGGGAGCCAACCTGCTGGCCACGGACCAGTACGGCATGACGGCCCTCCACCACGCAGCCAGGTTCGGTCACAAAGAGATCGTGCAGTTCCTCATCGATACAGGTAGGTGTGCCTGGAGGTTCTCCTCCAACTCTCGTCCTGCTCTGTCATTTCCTCTGGATACCATGCTCCACCTCCTGCTCCGTCATTTCCTCTGGATACCCTGCTCTACCTCCTGCTCCGTCATTTCCTCTGGATCCCATGCTCCACCTCCTGCTCCGTCATTTCCTCTGGATACCATGCTCCACCTCCTGCTCTGTCATTTCCTCTGGATACCATGCTCTACCTCCTGCTCCGTCATTTCCTCTGGATCCCTGCTTCACCTCCTGCTCCGTCATTTCCTCTGGATACCATGCTCTACCTCCTGCTCCGTCATTTCCTCTGGATCCCTGCTTCACCTCCTGCTCCGTCATTTCCTCTGGATCCCTGCTTCACCTCCTGCTCCGTCATTTCCTCTGGATACCATGCTCTACCTCCTGCTCCGTCATTTCCTATGAATACCCTGCTTCACCTCCTGCTCCGTCATTTCCTCTGGATCCCTGCTTCACCTCCTGCTCCGTCATTTCCTCTGGAGACCCTGCTCCACCTCCTGCTCCGTCATTTCCTCTGGATCCCTGCTTCACCTCCTGCTGCGTCATTTCCTCTGGATCCCTGCTCCACCTCCTGCTCCGTCATTTCCTCTGGATCCCTGCTTCACCTCCTGCTCCGTCATTTCCTCTGGATCCCTGCTCCACCTCCTGCTCCTAGTGGTCGTACTTCTCCGACTCCACCTTATCGTCATCCGTTTACTCCTCCTGCTCTTGCTCCTCCTGCTCCCACTGCTGCTTCTCATCATTATCCTCCTCCTTCTCCTTCTATCATCCTTCTGTCCCTCCTTTTCTTGCTCCTCCTCTTTCTGATGTCGCTCCTCCTCCTCCTCCTGCTACTCTGCCTCCTCCTACTATTGCTTTTTCTCCCTCTCATCCTGTTCCCTCTCCCTTCCTCCCCTTCTTAGAATTGGTGTTCATGGAAAGTTGAGCACATAATCTTAAGTTATGATAAACGCCATTATGTTGCGTGTTAAATCGAGATTTCGATAAATTCCTCAAATACTTTACAGCATTTTCGATGTTGTCTTTTAGCTCCTCCTGTCATCCTGGACATGATTGACCAAGAAAAGTAAGTACTCTATGTGTCTGTCATATGAGAGAGAGAGAGAGAGAGAGAGAGAGAAAGAAAGAGAGAGAGAGAGCGTAATGGTGTACACCTGCTGGGCTTACAGAGGTGAGATGGAGGAAGATGGACCCAACGGAAGGAAATGTTTAGAGGATATATGTGACGATCTGGAATTAACCATGGATATCGCGACTTGTTTCTGTCGAAGAACAGTGAAGATCGTCTGGGGATGAAGGTGCACCACACAAAGAAAGGATGACTGGAGGGGAGACTGGGGATGAAGGTGCACCACACAAAGAAAGGATGACTGGAGGGGAGACTGGGGATGAAGGTGCACCACACAAAGAAAGGATGACTGGAGGGGAGACTGGGGATGAAGGTGCACCACACAAAGTAAGGATGACTGGAGGGGAGACTGGGGATGAAGGTGCACCACACAAAGAAAGGATGACTGGAGGGGAGACTGGGGATGAAGGTGCACCACACAAAGAAAGGATGACTGGAGGGGAGACTGGGGATGAAGGTGCACCACACAAAGAAAGGATGACTGGAGGGGAGACTGGGATGAAGGTGCACCACACAAAGAAAGGATGACTGGAGGGGAGACTGGGGATGAAGGTGCACCACACAAAGAAAGGATGACTGGAGGGGAGACTGGGGATGAAGGTGCACCACACAAAGTAAGGATGACTGGAGGGGAGACTGGGGATGAAGGTGCACCACACAAAGAAAGGATGACTGGAGGGGAGACTGGGGATGAAGGTGCACCACACAAAGTAAGGATGACTGGAGGGGAGACTGGGGATGAAGGTGCACCACACAAAGAAAGGATGACTGGAGGGGAGACTGGGGGTGAAGGTGCACCACACAAAGAAAGGATGACTGGAGGGGAGACTGGGGATGAAGGTGCACCACACAAAGAAAGGATGACTGGAGGGGAGACTGGGGATGAAGGTGCACCACACAAAGAAAGGATGACTGGAGGGGAGACTGGGGATGAAGGTGCACCACACAAAGTAAGGATGACTGGAGGGAAGACACCGCCAAGAGACATTGCAGTCTTGTGGAGGACGGCAGTCCTAACCTGAAAAAAACCCGCAGTGTTAGCACATCGCACTGACCCACCCAAGGGACTGCGAGATCAACGCATCAAGCAGTGAGCAAAGTGGCCCAGATTAACAAAGACAGCCAGGCAGGACCTCCACAGCAGCTTGTGGAAGATCACCAGTCCCACTCTCACTGACACTATGGAGTAGAGGCTTCAGGGCATGCACGCCTGATGAGATTCACGAAATATGCATGGAGCGCTTCGAGAGAGGGCAAATGCCTGCTGAGAAGATGAAACTTGTACAGCCCAGCAAGAGAAACTCCCTTGCCAGCAGAAGTTCCCTAGCCAGCAGGAGAAGCTCCCTAGCCAGCATGAGAAGCTCCCTAGCCAGCAGGAGAAGCTCCCTAGCCAGCAGGAGAAGCTCCCTAGCCAGCAAGAGAAGCTCCCTAGCCAGCAGGAGAAGCTCCCTAGCCAGCAGGAGAAGCTCCCTAGCCAGCAGGAGAAGTTCCCTAGCCAGCAGGAGAAGCTCCCTAGCCAGCATGAGAAGCTCCCTAGCCAGCAGGAGAAGCTCCCTTGCCAGCAGAAGCTCCCTAGCCAGCAGGAGAAGCTCCTTAGCCTGCAGGAGAAGCTCCTTAGCCAGCAGGAGAAGCTCCCTAGCCTGCAGGAGAAGTTCCCTAGCCAGTAGGAGAAGCTCCCTAGCCAGGAGGAGAAGCTCCTTAGCCTGCAGAAGAAGTTCCCTAGCCAGTAGGAGAAGTTCCCTAGCCAGCAGGAGAAGCTCCCTAGCCAGCAGGAGAAGTTTCCCAGCAAGCAGGAGAAGCTCCCTAGCCAGGAGAAGCTCCCCAGCCAGCAGGAGAAGCTCCCTAGCCAGCAGGAGCTCCCCAGCAAGCAGGAGAAGCCTCAGGTCCAAGTGGCTCGAAGCCTCTGAGGAGGACAGGGCCGGCCTGCGTTGTCAAGGGAAACCCAGCGGAGATCCCACACTTGCAGTGACAGAGCAGGCCACAAGGAAGGAGGGATCGATAAGACTTTTGAAGGCTCCCTGGGACAACGACTCAAAGTCTTATTATAAATGTTGTGTTTGCACTGCATAAACTAAGTCCCA
>JAWQFJ010000454.1:55000-80000 GCA_034096865.1 Theodoxus fluviatilis
ACAGAGGGACGGACGGACAGACAGACAAGGACAGTTTGATGGACGAAATCAGTTCGGGAAACTTCCTGCCTTTCTCTGAGAGAGTGAAGGCTGACTGGAGCCTGGAGGCAAGCCTCTGTGTGGGACTTGTTCCTGGAACCGCGCCGACAGTTCAATGGTTGTCACAGCTTCTTCAGGGACGCTACCTTCTTTGCTTGATGAATTGACGAACACTTTAAGCTGATGCAGACGCTTAGAGGAATTTCCTTCACTGAGGTGACATGGGTGGGCTGACTGATCTCCATGATCCTTTTGACCTATCGGTCTGTGTCCTTGACCTTGGGGAGCCACGCCCTTATGAGTGAAAGGTCAGGGCTCTGGGCATGCACGGAGCTAGTTCGAAAGGCCCAGGCCTAGCGGTCCTATGCAAGCAAGTTAGCTATTCACTGCGAGACAGTGTGTTGTACTACGCAGTGACTGACTAGATTATGGATGTGGTACTGTAGACCAGTACTTAAACCTTGATGGCTGTTCAGGGCAAAGACTTTTCCCTTTGTGGGGGGAAAATGGCGTTAAGTGGTCTTGTAAGTGCCAATGCTGGTCATTGACTGTTACGTCGTTCACCTGCCTATGCTTCCACGACGCTCCTTATATTTCAAGTGTGTTTGTTTTTTTAACGTGTGCGTCTTTGTTGTGCGTGCACCTGTGTGTCGTTACATTTACATACTTGTGTATTTCTGGGGCAGTTTTGCCACCCTCGTATCTTGTTTGTACGTTGACTGTAGTCTGGCACACAGATGTTGCGTGGGGATGGTTGACAGGAATCGTCTTGAGAATCCAAACGTTTGCCTCGCTCCCAGCCTTCCAGCAGCCCTCACTCTCTGGGAGTGGCTGTGGCAGCCTGCACAATGGCTGCTGATAGTGTGTTGACCGTGCACTCACAGTTACCAAGCTTTCGGGCCTCTATGAGCAATGCTAACTAAACAGCTAGCTTCCTCGTGGAGAATCAAACTCGGCTCACTGAAGTTTCTTTCTAACTCAACTCGGTAACTGAGCATAGTATTACCCTAACATGCGACAAGTTAATGATACACTAGCAGAGTAACTCTAGAAAATTCAGTGATTAAGTATCAAACTAACACTAGACAATTCAGTGAATATGTATCAGCCTTAAATTGAATAATGTAGTGATTGAGCAAGACACAGGCTTTTTTCTTATTGTTTTAAGATGATTGTGGAAAGTTTGGTGCTTAAAAATTAAGTATACAGTTCAGTGCTCCTTCGTCAAGCAGTGTAGCGATGAAATAATCAATTGGAATGTCAGTGATCAATTATTGTTCAAACTTTGATCAAACATCAAGCGAATGTTGTGGTGATCGCAGCTTGGCAAGGTGGAGCTTCGAATTTCGCCGAAAACGTAAGTGATGCTGAATGTTAGACAGCAGCCTGTCCAGAATAATGGCGGCTGAAGTGACCACACGTCGAGCATTCAGTGATCATCTATCAAGCACTGATCGATTCGATCAAGCACTGATCGAATAGAAAACACTTCACTGGTGGATTGTCAAGAATGCCTCTGGGCAGAAGCTGCTGTTTGCAGACTGAGTTGCAGTCTGACGCTGTAGGAAAGGGAACTTTGCAGCCTGACGCTGTAGGAAAGGGAACTTTGCAGTCTGACGCTGTAGGAAATGGAACTTTACAGCCTGACGCTGTAGGAAATGGAACTTTACAGTCTGACGCTGTAGGAAATGGAACTTTGCAGTCTGATGCTGTAGGAAAGGGAACTTTGCAGTCTGACGCTGTAGGAAAGGCAACTTTGCAGTCTGACGCTGTAGGAAAGGGAACTTTGCAGTCTGACGCTGTAGGAAAGGGAACTTTGCAGTCTGACGCTGTAGGAAATGGAACTTTACAGTCTGACGCTGTAGGAAATGGAACTTTGCAGTCTGACGCTGTAGGAAAGGCAACTTTGCAGTCTGACGCTGTAGGAAAGGGAACTTTGCAGTCTGACGCTGTAGGAAATGGAACTTTACAGTCTGACGCTGTAGGAAAGGCAACTTTGCAGTCTGACGCTGTAGGAAATGGAACTTTGCAGTCTGACGCTGTAGGAAAGGCAACTTTGCAGTCTGACGCTGTAGGAAATGGAACTTTGCAGTCTGACGCTGTAGGAAAGGCAACTTTGCAGTCTGACGCTGTAGGAAAGGGAACTTTACAGTCTGACGCTGTAGGAAATGGAACTTTGCAGTCTGACGCTGTAGGAAAGGGAACTTTGCAGTCTGGTATCGCATTTAAATTTAAACAGTATGATGCTTCAGGAAATTTAAAGTATCGGGACCGCCTCCCATCGCAGATCTCAAGAAGTCTGGATAGAGCCACTCTGTGATGATGAAAACCCGCCACTGGATTTTCCCCCAGTGGCTGGCAGCACTGACCACTGTATTAGGGAGTTGAATGAGCGGGTCACTGCAACACCGTACTGGAGTTGCAGTTGGAACACCATGACAGGTGCGTTTGAGTGACGGATCATACACCGTCACAGGAGTGTTTGAGTGATGGGCCATACACCGTGTCAGGAGTGTTTGAGTGACGGGTCATACATCGTCACAGGAGTGTTTGAGCTACTGGTCATACACCATCACAGGAGTGTTCGAGTGATGGGTCATACACCGTGACAGGAGTGTTTGAGTGACGGGTCATACACCGTGACAGGAGTGTTTGAGTGACGGGTCATACACCGTCACAGGAGTGCTTGAGTGACGGGTCATGCACTGTGACAGGAGTGTTTGAGTGACGGGTCATACACCGTCACAGGAGTGTTTGAGTGATGGGCCATACAACGTGACAGGAGTGTTTGAGTGACTGGTCATACACCGTGACAGGAGTGTTTGAGTGACGGGTCATACATCGTCATAGGAGTGTTTGTGTGACGGGTCATACACCGTCACAGGAGTGTTCGAGTGACGGGTCATACACCGTGACAGGAGTGTTTGAGTGACGGGTCATACACCGTCACAGGAGTGTTTGAGTGATGGGCCATACACCGTCACAGGTGCGTTGGAGTGACAGATAAATCACCATGACAGGTGTATTGGATTGACAGGTGTATTGAATTGACAGGTGTCTACTTGTGACGGGTTGTAGGAGTGACATGTTGTAACTGTGACAGGTGTGTTGAGTGACAGCAGTGAAAATGTGACAGGGGTGATGGAGAGACAGATGTGAAAATGTGACAGGGGTGTTGGAATGACAGATGTGAAAATGTGACAGGGGTGTTGAGTGACAGCAGTGAAAATGTGACAGGGGTGTTGGAGTGACAGATGTGAAAATGTGACAGGGGTGTTGGAATGACAGATGTGAAAATGTGACAGGGGTGTTGGAGTGACAGATGTGAAAATGTGACAGGGGTGTTGGAGTGACAGGTGTGAAATTGAGACAGGGGTGTTGGAGGGACAGGTCTAAAATTGTGACAGGAGTGTTGGAGGGACAGGTGTAAAATTGTGACAGGAGTGTTGGAGGGACAGGTGTAAAATTGTGACAGGAGTGTTGGAGGGACAGGTGTAAAATTGTGACAGGAGTGTTGGAGTGACAGGGATGTTGGAGAGACATGTGTGAAATTGAGACTGGGGTGTTGGAGGGACAGGTGTGACATTGTGACAGGGATGTTGGAGTGACAGGTGTAAAATTTTGACAGGAGTGTTTGAGTGACAGGTTTGATGTTGTGACAGGAGTGTTGGAGTGACAGGTTTGATGTTGTGACAGGGATGTTGGAGTGACAGGTGTGACATTGAGACAGGAGTGTTGGAGTGACAGGGGTGTTTGAGTGACGGGTGCAGATGAGGGAGCTGGCCTTCCTTGTTGTGCCGTTCAAAGTCTATGGCCTGTGCCTGATGTTGCCCTGGTCAGTCTGGCTCTGCACAGACAGATGACCGACACCCCCTTGGTCCACACCCATTTCCCTTCAAAGCTTTACTGACCATTGGTCGATATGTAGGCCTAACCCACATAGCAACTTGACCTTCCACCTCGCCCTGGCCACAGTGGTGCTGTGTCACACCCTCTGTGTGCAACCAAGGAAAGTATTTGTCGTGGCTGTATCATGCCAAGGTCATTCTTAGGGACCTCCTTGAAACACTTCATTGACTTATACATGTGCATGTGTACCTGAGACAACTTTCATAAAATTCAGTGTATTACACCTTCATTGTTTCTTGAGTGTGGGCGTGTGTGTGTACGTGTGCGCGCACGCTCGCGTGACAGACAGACAGAGATGATTTTGACTGTAAAAAACAATTCAGATGAGTCTTGTCGTGCACTCCTCTGGCTGGCTGGCTGGCTGGCTGGCTGGCTGGCTGGCCAGCCGTCTACAGTGTTTCACAACAAAGCACGCCTTGTCGCTGTTTGTCTCGTCGTCTTCAACTCGTCTGACTTGAGTCGTGTGTATCCTCGTCTTGAACTCGTCTGACTTGTGTTTCCCGTCTTGAACTCGTCTGACTTGAGTCGTGTTTCCTCGTCTTAAATTCGTCTGACTTGAGTCGTGTGTTTCCTCGTCTTAAACTCGTCTGACTTGAGTCGTCATGGTTGCTATTCTGCACAATTTCTTGTACAGTGCGTAGATATTGGTATATTAGTGTGTACAAATTTTACCCTCTTTTTTTCTTGTCTTTTTGTTCATACTCACAAATTCTCGTCGTGAATTCCATGAATTGACTTTCTAAAAACATAAACAAAAAAAAAGAACAAACACAAGGCGGAGATGCCTTGAATACGTTTCATTTCACTCATCTGTCACAGCATAGGTGTACGTTCAAGATTGTTTCCAGAGCCAGGTGCACTTGGCAGACTCTGGAAGAGGAAGGAAAGTTCGGGGTCTTCTGCCTCTTGGATTTGCAGGTAACATGTGCTCTCTGAGCATTAGTATTCCTCGCCACCATTTCACCATCATGACTTGCATATCCAGCTCCAAAAGCTGTCAAGTTGGCCACCATTTACACTTCCATGTGATCGCTGTCGGAACATAGGCCACTCACAGAAGGGAGAACCAAACAACGGAGAAATTTAGACATGACCTTCTGCAACACTCAGAGCCTTCAAATTCACAGTCAAGGTCATCTGAGTCTATCAGGGCCTTCAAAATCCGGAAGGGCATTCAAAATCGGCGAGGGTCTTGTAGGGCAGCCATGACTTTGAAAATTAGTAACAGCCTGCCAAATCAGCAAGAGGCTAGAAAAATCGCTCAGGGTCTTCAAAGCAGTACGGGTCCTCATAATCCGTCAAGGCCTTCAAAATAAATCAGGCCCTTCTAAGTCAGTTTGGACCTTCTTGAGCAGCTAGGGCCTGGAAAATCTTCAAGAACCTTCAAAGCAGACAGGGTCTTCAGTTAAGTCCGAGTGTTTAATCTCATTCAAGGCCCTCTTCACCAGTCCGGAACGGGTTAGGCTAACTCCGTCTTGGTACAAGTTAGACTTCATTCCCCCACACCTCTGAGAGGAATTAAGGGAGTTCCAGTAACTCACCCAAACCCCCTTCATTTGTTCATATCAAGATTCTTTCAAAGAAATGGTGTCAAGGTTGCTGAAGCCGATTTGGTGGGGAAAGTATGAGGATGTAGTTAGTTATGTGGAGTTTTTTGTTGTTTTTTTTTTTTGGGGGGGGGGGGATGTGTGGTTGTGAACATGTGATAATTAAATTTCAACATTCCAAGTCGCATGTGTGTGTGCGTGCATGAGTGGGGTGGGGTGAGGGTGTCTGTAGGAAGAGTATTCATTGACGAGAGGAATTGCAGCCAAGGAGCACTCAAGTTTGCCTTTTGCTCCACCAGAAAGTGTCGGGCGGAGCATGGGGGAGCATGGCGGAGCATGGGGGAGCAGGCCCAGACTTTTCCTTAGCTTCTGTTCTCTGTAGTTGCAGTCCTCAGAAGCTGCAGTGCTGTGCATTTCGGGTCCCCTCTGACCCCTGTGACCCCAGTGCTCTGCTGCTTCTGTTCTCTGTAGTTGCAGTCCTCAGAAGCTGCAGTGCTGTGCATTTCGGGTCCCCTGTGACCCCTGTGACCCCAGTGCTCTGCTGCTTCTGTTCTCTGTAGTTGCAGTCCTCAGAAGCTGCAGTGCTGTGCATTCCGGGTCCCCTGTGACCCATGTGACCCCTGTGACCCCAGTGCTATGCTGCTTCTGTTCTCTGTAGTTGCAGTCCTCAGAAGCTGCAGTGCTGTGCATTTCGGGTCCCCTGTGACCCCTGTGACCCCAGTTCTCTGCTGTTACCAGCTGGTGACTACTGTGTTGTGCCCAGGCTAACAGGGGCAGTATAGTGTTTATTCTCTGCCCTTGCCCTGCTTTCTTCCTGTGTGTTGTCCGTCTCTAGATGCTGTCAAAAAACAGTCCTTGATGTGAGAGGAAGAGTAGATTACAGCAATCCTTACAGTGAGAGGAAGGGTTTACAACAATCCTTACTGTAGGAGGAGTTTGTCCTCATTGTAAGAAGAGTTTAGAACAGTCTTAGATGTGAGAGGAAGAGGGGTTTACAACAACCCTTACTGTAAGAGGAATTTATGACTGTCCTCATTGTAAGAAGAGGAGTTTAGAACAGTCTTAGATGTGAGAGGAAGAGGAGTTTACAATAACAGTCCGCAGTGTGAGAAGAAGAGGAGTTTAAAATAGTCCTTGCTGTGAGAGGAGAATGAGTTTGCCATTGTCCTTTGATTTAAGAGGAAGAGGAATTGACAGGCATGAACCAGCAGTTTTTCCCCAGTGGTAGTGAAGTTTCCACTGTCCTCCCCAGGTGAACTTTGCCTTGTTGCATCAACTTGAGGGGCGTCTCTGCCTCTAGAGGTCAAAGCATGCACTTGCTTCCCCTCTTTGTCACATCAGGCAGATATGTTCTTTTCTTAGTCTGCAAGTGGCTGAACATGACCTCTCTATCCATAACCACCCTTCAAACAGTCCATCTACTGCATGCACTGTTTCATTCAGTTACTAAGCCTAAACAAAGAATATTGTTCAAAACGACTGATAGTGAAAATAATACTTATCTGCAGCAGTTTAACTTTAACCCATTTATATCAAATTGACATCCTTTTTTAATTATTAATGAAAGAGTAGTATTATGCAAGTAATTTCTTCTGTGTATGGGGTTCAACAGTTGTAATCCGATTTGTGATTTCTTTAACTCTGGATGCTTGGGAGCTGCAACTGGTGTTGGGGTCTTGGCATTTTCAACACAAGACTTCTTGACCTGCGAGTGGCCTTCCCTCCTTGCAGCCATTGTGTGGTGGAGACGGCCGAGGCAGGCATGGCCGTACTGTGTGTGCGGTCATGTGACCATTTCCCTGACATGTCGCGTGGCTCTCGTGTGTGTGACCAATACAGTGGATTATGAAGTGTACATAGTATATTTTGTAAGAACTAACTTTTTGTCACAATATTTATGAATCTTCATGGTTGGATTTCATTTTCAACTGCACTCACTGTGATTCATGGTGATTTGGACCACTTATCTGGAGCAGAAGTTGGTACAAAATAAACAAATGGCTTTGCACCCGTTGTCTGTTTGCTAAGGAAATGCTTGTAACAAAGGCCTTTTCTGAAGTTTCAGCAGGTGAGTGGTATTGCAAAGTAGCCACTAATACTACTGGAGGCATATTCCTCAGAGGATAAAGATTTGTATAAAGAAACATTCAGAGAAGAGCATTCAGAGTGTACACTCAGTACTTCACATGGGTAGGTTAAAGCAGGAGGAAAGTTTTTGGCTTCTTAAAGGCCTGTTTTAACTTTTAACATTCACCCCTTCTTCACCATAGTAGCAATCTCAGCCAACCCATCAGGCTGCAGCTTCAGTCTAGTTCTTCGTCCTGATTGGTTAGATAAGATTGCTACTTCATCCTGATTGGTTAGATAAGACTGCACAGTGAAACAGGAGCAAGTGCATTCTGTGAACCCAAGTCAGTATTGACAATGGCACAGTTTGCAATGCATGCCTAATATACTTGACCCTCAGCATTGCGTAAAAAATAGTTCATTCTGATTCAGTTTGTTCTCCACTTTTTACAGAAATCATTCAGATGTCAAAACTTGTTTCCATTTCAACACAAACATTTTATTTCATCGAATAAATGCTTGTTTATTGCCTCAACAAGAGTAAGTTAAGAGTTTTGTGCAAAATAGTCTTAGAACTACTTTAACGGCATCTGTCAGGGAGCAGATCGGCTATCCCACATCTTGTGTGACCTCCACTTGCATATTTTGGATGAAAACCTTTCATCACATGATGCCAACTGGGCTAGAGACACTTTCGCCGGTAGGAAGTCCCTAGTGAACTAGAATGGAGCAAGTGTTGCTGTAAACACTAACCATGAATGCGCATCTGAAAGTTATAGATACTAGTACCTATTATTGTGAATCGCTATTCTCTAAGGAATACGCCTCTGTTTCAGTGGTATAGGGAGAGCAACATTTCATTTCAAATGCATATTTCCCCCACTGCATGAAGAACATGCAACACTTCCAACAAGCAAGACAATGAGGGAGGCACAGGGGATATGTACAATTGTTTTATTTTTTTCCTCTTATTACATTTTTATTGATATTTCCTCTTTTCTTTACTAAATAGGTGCAATGAAGCATCTGAACTGGTTTGCCCAGTTGCAGAACACTGGCATCCATCTGCCCACCATTACCCACTCCCATCTAGGCCAAGAAAAAAGATAACAGGATGTGCGAGGATGCACCAGAGGCAGGCTATGTACAAGGTGACTAGGGTTTCTTCCCAGGCCCCGCCCCGCCCAGCCCGGCAGACGATGCGGTGACATCTGTCTTCCTAGCTTGCCAGTGTCCACACCCACACCACCACCTCAGTCCGCACCCACACCCCCAACACTGACGTACAAGTACATCATAGTCAATCATTCTCTACTTCTACGGTACAACCTATTGCCCACGACGCCACCTTCCAAAGCTGGAAGCTTCTAGCTGCATGTACAGATCTACAGTGCAGATAGATAAACTGGAGAAATCACATTTTGCTTCGAGAGCGAAAAACAACAATCCCAGCACTTGCACCAGCACTGGTAACCAGACCAAAATCCCGACACCAAAAGTTGGTGGAACAATCGATCAATACCAAGTTGGAGAAAAAGTTATTGACTGCATTCTCATTTTCCTTGGGTTAAAATCACAGAGCATGCAGTAAATAAAGATTACTTACACTCCATCTCTATGTACACGTTCACCTTGCGTGGGTTTCCTTACTGTGTCAAACAAGCCTGAATTTTACAGCACTTGGGTCCATTGATTAACTACTGCCATCATTCTTGCAATTTTAAACTTTTTTTTCTTCTTTACTTTAAAAAAGAGTAAAATAAAGCTTTACTCGAGTCTTATCATGTGGAAGAGGAACAAGAATAACAATGATTAAAAATTGCTGGACAAAAATATGCGAGATGACTTATTAAATAAATGTAGGTTGCTTGAATGAGAGAGATATGGCCTGGTAGTAAAACAATGCACATGGTGTGGCATGAATTGATGACTGGATTTGTTCGAAACTAATACATGGATGTGGATGCTTGAAATATGATTTGGAGACAAGAATCATTTCAAATGACCCAAAATGGAGAACTCCGGTTCCATGAATTATCACATTTGCCCAACAAATGGATTGGTCCTTTTGGAACAAGCGTTCACTTTCACAGGCCCACAGTCAGTCCACTTGGCACATTTGGTGACGACCTCTTCACTACGGGAGAAACAGTTTCACATACATGGAGATTATATAGAGCATATACATGTAGCTGACAACACCACAAACCCCCAGTTTGTCTACCACAAGATGGAAACTGAACAAGTCTATGTTTTTCACATCCCTCCTGTCCACTTGGCAAACGGGAAAAATTATATACTGAACCCTCCTTCCCTCCTTCCCTCCATCCACTGCACTGTAGAATGGAGGTCAATAGTACAATCACCATGGCAACAGCCAAGCAAAATACAAACCCACCCCATCTCCAAGGAACACAGGTATTTTGGTCCACACAGATCATGCTGGTTCTTTGAAGACAGAAGGGCAGTCAAGAACGTGTCTAGACAGAGGACAGCTCTTGCAGGAAAAGCTGTGATGCCCTTAACAACCACAGTGTTAGGACAGCAGCACCACCACTCTATGGGCTGCCGTGCCGACAGGAACTAGAGTCCTTTAGCCCTCTGGGCTGCCATGCTGACAGGAACTAGAGACCTACAGCCCTCTGGGCTGCCATGCTGACAGGAACTAGAGACCTACAGCCCTCTGGACTGCCGTGCTGACAGGAACTAGAGACCTACAGCCCTCTGGACTGCCATGCTGACAGGAACTAGAGACCTACAGCCCTCTGGGCTGCCATGCTGACAGGAACTAGAGACCTACAGCCCTCTGGGCTGCCGTGCTGACAGGAACTAGAGACCTACAGCCCTCTGGGCTGCCATGCTGACAGGAACTAGAGACCTACAGCCCTCTGGGCTGCCGTGCTGACAGGAACTAGAGACCTACAGCCCTCTGGGCTGCCGTGCTGACAGGAACTAGAGACCTACAGCCCTCTGGGCTGCCGTGCTGACAGGAACTAGAGACCTACAGCCCTCTGGACTGCCATGCTGACAGGAACTAGAGACCTACAGCCCTCTGGGCTGCCATGCTGACAGGAACTAGAGACCTACAGCTCTCTGGGCTGCCATGCTGACAGGAACTAGAGACCTACAGCCCTCTGGGCTGCCATGCTGACAGGAACTAGAGACCTACAGCCCTCTGGGCTGCCATGCTGACAGGAACTAGAGACCTACAGCTCTCTGGGCTGCCATGCTGACAGGAACTAGAGACCTACAGCCCTCTGGGCTGCCATGCTGACAGGAACTAGAGACCTACAGCCCTCTGGGCTGCCATGCTGACAGGAACTAGAGACCTACAGCCCTCTGGGCTGCCGTGCTGACAGGAACTAGAGACCTACAGCCCTCTGGGCTGAACTGCAGACCAGGGGGCATAAGGTGTTAGTCAAATTTGGAGTGTGCGACACTATAAGGGAAAAGTTCCTCATTGTTGGTTTCTGGTGAATTAATACTGGTTTCTAGGGAAAGGACAATGAATCACTTCACCTACAGCAGTTGTAGCATTGTTACAATGACTATTCATCATCTTACTGAAGGTCCAGCTATTTAGAAAGTCAGTAAGCAAGAACACAGCGTTAACATACGTCACACGTAACAGTCAAGCAACAAGTCGAGCACCATAATGGAAGACTGAACTTGCAGTGACATTTTTCTCTCCTATCTGGCCGTGATGAAAATCAGCTGCTCTGATTCTGTGGCCATCTTGGTTTGGACGCACAACTTCAAGCTGTCTCCAGCTCAGCAGTCAGGTTGCCAAAGGAGTCGGGCGTTGCCACGGCGATGTCAGGGTGCATGGTGGCCTGGTACTCATTCCCACTCTCATTGCCTGCAGCAGCCATCACCATGGTAACCACAGCGCTGGGTGGGAGGTGGCGTGGCTGGACGGGCTCGGGGCCTGGGGGTGCGTAGGTGGAGGGGCTGGGAGCGCTGGCCAGGGGCTGCTGGGGGTGGCTGGGGGAGGAGCCCGCTTCACATACTGAAGCGCGTGTCCACAGCACATGCGGCCAGAGGTCGTCACCCTCCAGGTCTTCTCCGTCCTCCCGCACTGACAGCAGGACTCGGGACTTCACTGCAACAGCAAAGACTGTCAGCACACACAGACTTCGGAATAGACATATAAAGCACTCCTCACTCTAACAGCTCTCACTCTGAATTCTTCCCAAGCAGGCCTCACTACTCATCCCGATTTTCAATGAGTCAAATCAAACTTGTATGCATAACATAGACAAGGAAAGAATTAAGTGGTAAAATCACAAGTTCTCAGTTTATAAGTCTATGTCAGGCCCTAGTATCACTTTCCATTAACATGTCTTTGTATTACAAATGACTTTCACTAAAAATTTCTGTGCTCTGTTGTCAACATATGAAAGTTGCAAGAGTCAGATGTTCAAGAATTCCCATCTACATGTATAAATCTTTCTTTCTCAGATCTTCACATGTGTTTTCACGTGTGTTTTCATGTGCGTTTTCAGGTGTGTTTTCACATGCAACACAAACTATCAGTCAAAAGATATTTAATAATCCCAGATTTTCCCCATCCCAGGAACAGAATCACTGCCCTGCCCCCATGCACATTTTCTAACCCCAAATAGGGTTTTAACAAGAGAGTAGAGGCTGATGGCCCAAACATACTCGTCTAAAAACAGGGTTTCAACAAGCGAGTAGGCAGAGGGATCAAAGCGTGCTCGCCTACTGGAGTTATCTCCCTTTGACCAAGCAAGACCCCGAAACAAACTGCAGTTATCTCCCTTTGACCACGTCTCGCTAGAGACGCCTTCAACTATTAATTTTAATGTTCAACTTTCTTTCATTGTTGACTCTTCAAATGTTCATATCATATTAACGAATCGTTCGAAGGGTAAGACATGATTTAGACTGCAACACCGACGCTCTCTCCTCTTTCTTCCCTAATACATACAGGCATCTCATTTTCTCTCTGCATTTGATGTCGGGGTGTCAGTACAAGATGAATAAGTTGGTCAGAGACCAAGGGTAAAGGGTGAAGCAGTTTGATGCCCACATCGGGAAGAAGAGTTGCTATTCAAAACCAACACCTTTACATTTTCACTTCAGACACAGCCAAAAGTGGGCGCTCATACTCACAGTTGGGAGTGGTGTAGTCCTCCTCCTCCACACTGGCACGCCCCACCTGGGGGCCGATGGAGGGGGCAGGGTGGATGATGAGAGGGTGCGTAAACAAGGGGCCCAGTGTCTGACTGCCGCTGGAGTAGCCAATGTTGAGTGAGGCGGGACCCCAGCTTCCCAGGAAGACCGCAAAGCTCAGCACCAGAACCTGTCAAAGCCACAAATAGCACAACTGTTAATGTTGGTATGACTGGAATCAGGAACTCCACAGAACCACTCCCCATGCACAGCAAGTGAGCCACAACCCACCTTACACATAGCTGGCACACATGACACAACACACTAGGTACTATCAGCACTGCACTGACAAACGGGTGGCCTGTTCTATCAGGCTGACGACAAACTGAATGATCAATTCCATACCGGCAGTGACAACTATAAGTTCATTTGTTACATTCAAGGCTTTGGTTATTTGTTTTATGATTACCATTTTCTGTTCAAAGTTGAATGATCCACCTTCCTGCAAAATCCACTACGTAGGATTTAATAATAATATGTTTATTTGTAAGGCGCACTTCCTCCACACAGTCAAAAAGTACATAGTGAAGCTCTAGGCGCACACACACACAGAAACACGCACACATTATCATACAGTTTGAGCCTGGACCAAGGAGTACTCTATCATAGGAGATGCACCACAGATTTCCAGCATCGGCTAGCAAAGGCCAGTCTTATCACTGGTACTACTTGTCTCGCGGCGACTGACCTGCGGATGAATCTTTGCGTAGTTGAAATCAGTATTTTCGATATTGATATGAAGTTTAAAGACCATTAAAACATGATTTTGAAAGACGTTTTATTATAATTTGTCACCTGTTTTGTTGATTTGATGATTTTGTTCGTTTAAAACGTGCACTCTGTTATGTAGCGCATGTATCAGGAACCAGAAGTAAGCATTATTGTTGATGGCTGAAGTTTGAATTGACTTGTTTAGATATTGCTTTCTATGGACTTATGGATACTTAAACAGTGTTTTTTTCGATGTTTTGATTCTGGGATGTTTGCTACAGATCTTATGTATGTTGTATNNNTTTTTTTTTCTAATGGGAGGGAAAAAAGCACCAAAATGACTTTCTTTATTAGCAAAATGTCTCCCTATAAGTACAAAATCAGAAAACTGCTTGTTTATGTTAACCATGATAGTATACTGTTATCAGTATGATGGCCTTTGCTAGCACAGACTGGAAATCTGTGGTGCATCTCCTTCTGATATAGTACTCCTTGGCCTGGACATGAAACGCACATACGCACGTTATAATACAACATGCATCCTACACATGAAGAAACACACACATGCATTATATACAAACATGAGCCTGAAACATTTAGCAAGTACGAAATATTTTCAATAGGACTTAGAGAACAAGTGGGTTTTCAGGTTTGACCGAAAGGAAGCTGCAGTGTTTGCATGACGCACTGAGAAGGGGAGTCCGTTCCAGGTGGTAGGACCCTGGTATGAAAAAGTACGCTGACCAAATGTTTTTGACCTAACGGATGGAATTTTGAAGATGCGAGTGTCGCAAGAAGAGCGAAGTTGTCTAGATGGTGTGTAGATGTGAAGGAGTTGAGACAGATAGAGAGGAGCGACAGCAGAGACAGAGTTGAAGCAGAGGCAGGAGGTTTTGTATTGGATCCTAGCAGAAACTGGTAGCCAATGAAGAGAGTGGAGGATAGGAGTAATGTGATGAGACTTTCTAACTTTACAGATGAGGCGAGCAGCAGAGTTCTGGACTCTTTGGAGCCGATCCACGAGATACTTAGGGCAACCGGAAAGAAGGCTATTGCAGTAGTCGAGGCGTGAAAGAATGAAAGCACAGACGAGAATTTTCAATATATAAGCATGAGAATTTCAGGGGGTAAAATCCCCCCTTGATTTTGCATTGTTTCCTGGTCTAAAACCAAACATGGAAAATCATTAATGAGTTCCATAATTAAAGGCAGTAGAAACACTTTGGCCCAGCCTGGTTTGAAGGCAGTACATCCAGGCATGATAGCTACACAAGGAAATCTAGACCACCCACCTCTCATGGAAATGTGTCAGTAACACAAACCACCCAGCATGCCTGCCCAGACAGCCATCCACAGTGTGTTTGGACTTGAGGAACTACACACAAACACGGGTCAACACACATCTGGCAGGAGACAGTTGAATAATGATTCTGACATGGCCAGTCTCAGAGTGACCTACCATGATGACGGTGCCAGTCTGAGAGTGATCTACCATCATGATGGTGCCAGTCTGAGAGTGACCTACCATAATGACGCTGCCAGTCTGAGAGTGACCTACCATAATGACGCTGCCAGTCTGAGAGCAACCTACCATGATAACGGTGCCAGTCTGAGAGTGACCTACCATAATGACGCTGCCAGTCTGAGAGCGACCTACCATCATGACGGTGCCAGTCTGAGAGTGACCTACCATAATAACGCTGCCAGTCTGAGAGCGACCTACCATGATAACGGTGCCAGTCTGAGAGCCAGGTCGAGGCATTTTGCTGACAAAGTCCTGAAGCTTCTGCAGCTGACTTAACAGACTTCTGTAGAGAGAGAGAACAGTTGCAACAGCATGGAGACACAATATGGTCACATCACTTTGACTAAAGCATTGCCTCATGCACACACACAAACACACACACACTCACACATGCACACACACACGCACGCACACACACACACACACACACACACACACACATTCATTACACAAATGCACACCAGGTGAAATACACAGTCTCTCTAAGATGCAGCTGGGACACTTTCCACACAGGGAGACTTGAAATACATCATTGAACAAAGAGGGCAGTGGCTGCAGTGGCAACAGCCAGCAAAACATCCACTCCCCCTTTCTCTGCCAGCGAAAGATGACTGGATGTATGGGTGGATGGAGAGCTAGAGATGGAGGAATGAGAGATGGACTGATGGAGAGATAATGGATGAACTGATGGATGGTCTTTGAAGGCCATGTAAGGGGACTTATTAGTATTACCCAATAACAGCCCATCAGTCTTTGAAGGCCACGTAAGGGGACTTATTGCCCAATAACAGCCCATCAGGCTTTGAAGGCCATGTAAGGGGACTTATTGCCCAATAACAGCCCATCAGTCTTTGAAGGCCATGTAAGGGGACTTATTGCCCAATAACAGCCCATCAGGCTTTGAAGGCCATGTAAGGGGACTTATTGCACAATAACAGCCCATCAGGCTTTGAAGGCCAAGTAAGGGGACTTATTACACAATAACAGCCCATCAGTCTTTGAAGGCCATGTAAGGGGACTTATTGCCCAATTACAGCCCATCAGTCTTTGAAGGCCATGTAAGGGGACTTATTGCCCAATAACAGCCCATCAGTCTTTGAAGGCCATGTAAGGGGACTTATTGCCCAATAACAGCCCATCAGGCTTTGAAGGCCATGTAAGGGGACTTATTACCCAATAACAGCCCATCAGTCTTTGAAGGCCATGTAAGGGGACTTATTGCCCAATTACACCTCGTCAGTCTTTGAAGGCCATGTAAGGGGACTTATTGCCCAATAACAGCCAATTAGTCTTTGAAGGCCATGTAAGGGGACTTATTGCCCAATTACAGCCAATTAGTTTTTGAAGGCCATGTAAGGGGACTTATTGCCCAATAACAGCCAATTAGTCTTTGAAGGCCATGTAAGGAGACTTATTGCCCAATTACAGGCACTGGTTGGACCAAGAGCAAACCAAGACTGACTCACTCATTACTGGTCTTTTGAGACTAGTGAAGAGAATGAATGAATGAATGAATGAATGAATGAATGAATGAATGAATGAATGAATGAATGAATGAATGAATGAATGAATGATGGATGAATGGATGGAAGGGAGGGAGGGAGGGAGGGAGGGAGGGAGGGAGGGAGGGAGGGAGGGAGGGAGGAGGGAGGGAGGGAGGGAGGGAGGGAGGGAGGAGGGAGGGAGGGAGGGAGGGAGGGAGGGAGGGAGGGAGGGAGGGAGGGAGGGAGGGAAGGAGGGAGGGAGGGAGGGATTGAGCTTTATGGCCAATCATCTTTGTAGGCTATTTAAGGCCATTCATGATGAAAAATCATATGATTTGGTAGGAATAAGAGCAAGTGCCTCATGAGTAGTGACAGTGATAGCATTGCTCACACGGAACCAATTGAGCTGCCACTGCAAATGACAGGAGACAATGCCACAGCCCTTTTCCACAGTCAACGAACCTGTTGTTGTTTTCCAAGGTGTCCAGTTTTTTCTTCAGATCAGAGTTTTCGTGGTTGAAAGCTTCACACCTGCAAAGAAAAATATATATATATATTTTTATTCATGTATACATATATATTACGGATCAGATTTACAATACATGCACCAAAACATTCTTCTGTTGGACAGTGCTAAAATATCAACTCCGAATAACTTCATGCTCAGTGGGTCTCTTGGTGTTCTCATAACCAAAAAATTTCGTTGGAGATGGATGGATGGATGGATGGATGGATGGATGGATGGATGGATGGGGTTGGATGGATGGATGGATGGATTGATGGATTGATGGATTGATGGATGGTGTTTTACTGCCTATCAGCTGTTGTAGACTATGTAAGGCCATTAAGCACAAAAATCACCAAAAGTTTTTAGGAAACGCCAATCAGGTCACAGTGTCCCTTAGTTATTCGCCTCTTACATATCTCATAGAGAGACGCAGTGGGTCAATTCTTACCCCGAACCCACAGGGGGATTTCTTTGAGAACCAAATCAAAAGACGAAGGAAAATGTGTACAATATATCATGGCATGTCCATTTTTTTCGTCAGCAGCTGGCATCTACAGAAAGTTAGGCACCACTTCTTCGAGTAACAAGAATCCTGTAGAAATTTTCAACACACCTCTTTTCTAGTGCTTCAAGATATTCTTTTTTCTTGCGTCTGCTTTCCTGTGCAGAAATCTGAAATGAAAAACAAAGTGTTCAGATTCATTCGTCTACACTGAAATTTGTACAACTAACATCAACTACAAACCAAAATATTGTCACATGACATCCATTAAAATAATACATTTAAAAAAATCATTTAAACCTGATCAAAACTTTTGGAGAAATAAATTCACCTCTTCTGCACATAATGTCTGTCTGCAGAGCGAAGATATCACGATTTCCACACCAAAGACGTCACTTTCAGTGACACTTGACATTTTGTCAAAGACACAATTCAATCACAAGTCCTGGGTTCATCTCACTGACCTGTGGTCTGAACATCAAGTCACCAGTCTCAATTACAGTACTGAAGAAGCTTCTGTGAAAGGCCTCTATTTTTCCTTTTTTGAGTGCAGTGTATACATTTCTTAATCAAGGCATAAGTATGTATCATGACAGGCTACAGAGTGTAACATGTAGAGCCCTAAAGAATGGTACACATGCATACACACATAAACACACACACACACACATATATATGAATACACACACATATATGCACCTGAACACACATGCACACACCCACACAAGCACACACAAACACAAACACAAACACACACACGCACCCACGAACACATACCCATACCCACACACACACACACACACACACACACACACACACACACACACACCTTGTTCTTTATCTTCCTGCGGATTTTCTTTAGATTCTTCTCCTCCTGTTTGGTGAGGGGCAGTCTGACAGGGATGGAGTAGCCCTCGGACACCAGTGTCCGCTTTTCTTCGTCCGTCAGTTGCAGAGTGCCTGACTGGGGAATCTGGAGAGAAACAACTTGTCAAGACTCAACTCTTACATCTCTTCCATCCCAATGTCTCTTTGGTCTATTTGTCTGTTTCATTCATCTGTCCATCTCATTCATCTGTCCATCTCTTCCATCAGTCCCTTCAGTCCATCTGTCTGTCCCTTCAGTCCATCTGTCTGTCCCTTCAGTCCATCCGTCCGTGCCTTCAGTCCATCTGTCTGTCCCTTCAGTCCATCTGTCTGTCCCTTCAGTCCATCTGTCTGTCCCTTCAGTCCATCTGTCTGTCCCTTCAGTCCATCTGTCTGTCCCTTCAGTATCTGTGTGTCCCTTCAGTCCATCTGTCTGTCCCTTCAGTCCATCTGTCTGTCCCTTCAGTCCATCTGTCTGTCCCTTCAGTCCATCTGTCTGTCCCTCAAGTCCATCTGTCTGTCCCTCAAGTCCATCTGTCTGTCCCTTCAGTCCATCTGTCTGTCCCTTCAGTCCATCTGTCTGTGCCTTCAGTCCATCTGTCTGTCCCTTCAGTCCATCTGTCTGTCTCTTCAGTCCATCTGTCTGTCCCTTCAGTCCATTTCTCTGCATCTTTTGTCCATCTATCTCTTCAGTTCATCCATCTCTCTCTTCCTGTCCCATTCTGAGTTATCTTGTCCCACTCTTACTTTGTACTACTTTTCATTATCTTGGACTACTATCCATCTTCCTGTCCTATTCTGGGTCTTCCTGCCACTCTTAAGTTTCCCTGTTCTAATCCAAATGTTTCTGTCCCATCCTATGTTTTCCTGTCCCACCCTGTGTTTTCCTGTCCCACCCTGTGTTTTCCTGTCCCACCCTGTGTTTTCCTGTCCCACCCTGTGTTTTCCTGTCCCACCCTGTGTTTTCCTGTCCCACCCTGTGCTTTCTTGCCCCTCTATGTTTTCTTGTTCCACAATGTGTTCTCCTGTCCCACTATATGTTATCTGATCCCATTCTGTGTTATCTTGTCCCATTGTGTTATCCTGCCTAACTCTGTGTTATCCTGCCCCACTACATGTTATCTTGTTCCTTATCCTGTCCCACCCTGTGTTACTCTGTCCCACTGTGTTATTCTGTCCCACTCTAAAAATCTCCTCTCCTTTGTTCTTCCCATCTCATTCTGTTTTTCATCCTTAGCACTGCTGCTGCTGCTGCTGTCTCTGCCATCTACTACAGTGTTCCACGCAAGGACGCGTGCAGCACTCACAGGGCTGAGGAAGAGGGAGTGGGGGGAGAGAGCCTTGGAGGAGGTCAGTTGGCCGAGGGTGGTGGTACTGCTGGCTTGCCGAGAAGAGGAGGACCGGATGGGGCTGGAGGGGGCAGATCGAGGGGGGCTGATACTTCCATCACTGTCACTGCAACCACTGCTGGGGGGTGTGGGAGGCAGGTCCATCGAGATGCAGTCCACGTTCACTGCAATACAGTCCATGTTCACTGCAATATAGTTCACGTTCACTGTAAAACAGTCCTTGTTCATTGCAATATAGTCCATGTTCACTGTAAAACAGTCCACATTCACTGCAATATAGTCCACGTTCACTGCAAAACAGTCCACATTCACTGCAATATAGTTCACGTTCACTGTAAAACAGTCCACATTCACTGCAATATAGTTCACGTTCACTGCAAAACAGTCCATATTCACTGCAATATAGTTCACGTTCACTGCAGCTTAGTCACCATTCATATCAACAGTGTCAACTTCTATCAGCTATCCCCTCTGTCTGCCTACCAGCTATCCCCTCTGTCTGCCTACCAGCTATTCCCACTGTCTGCCTACCAGCTATCCCCTCTGTCTGCCTACCAGCTATTCCCTCTGTCTGCCTACCAGCTATCCCCTCTGTCTGCCTACCAGCTATCCCCTCTGTCTGCCTACCAGCTATCCCCTCTGTCTGCCTACCAGCTATCCCCTCTGTCTGCCTACCAGCTATCCCCTCTGTCTGCCTACCAGCTGTCCCCTCTGTCTGCCTGCCAGCCTTCCCTGTCTGACTGTCTACCAACTATCTATTCCCTCAGTCTGTCTACCAACCATCCCCTCTGTCTGCCTGCCAGCCTTCCCTGTCTGTCTGTCTACCATCTATCTATTCCCTCAGTCTGTCTACCATCTCCTCAAGCTGCCTACCACATGTCCCCTGTGGCTATCGACCATCTCCATCTAAGCTGCCAGCAAACCTACTCCAAACTGATGACTACAACATCAGTCCCACTGAAAGATCTGAGCACCTTTCAAAGTCGACACTCACCTATCTGGTCTGACGAGCTCTGGTCAAAGGTGTCCGGCGGCTCCTGCTTGACCACAATGGTGGCCAGTGAGGAGGCAGCATCCAGGGTAGGGGTGGCCAGGAGGAGGGAAGGCTGACGGGGAGAGGTGGCAGGGTGGACAGAAGGGAGGAAAGAGGGGGTGGAGGGGGTGGTGGTGGTGCTAAGGCCAAGGTCAAACTCCTGCTTGAGACCTGTCTGACTGCAGACTGCAGTCTTGTTGCTGAGGTCCAGTGCCATGTTGCCAAAGAAGTCGTTGTCGAAATCTGCAAAGACAGCAGGGCAAGGTCATATAGTTTCACATGAAAAGGTCAAGGCCTTATAGTTTGACATGAAACATGCTCCAAAAGGTGTTGGGATCACAATGGTCACAGCCACAGCCATAAAATTGTGTGTGTGTGTGTGTGTGTGTGTGTGTGTGTGTGTGTGTGTGCTTGTGTGTATGTGTGTGTGCGTGTCTGCGTGTGTGTGCATGTGCTTGTGTGTATGTGTGTGTGTGTGTCTGTGTATGTGTGCATGTGCATAAATGTATGCATGCATGTTGTGTGCACTTGTTTGAATAGCTGCATGTGTGTGCATGACTGTAAGTATGTGTGCGCATGACTGTACATATGTGCATATGACTGTACGTATGTGTGTGCATGACTATACGTATGTGTGCGTATGACTGTACGTATGTGTGTGCATGTAGCCAAGTAGGTTATTGCTAGATCTCCAGAGCTAAATCCAAGCAGAAATCAAACTGTCATGTTGGGACAGAACACAGTGGAGCAACCAGCACGCCAGACATCCGGGCTTACATCACATTAGCTACAGGTAGTCCAAAGGTCAACAGAAAAACAAAGGTCATGCATACTACAGACAGACACCAAAGATCACATTGACAACAGAGGGATGCTAAAAGCCATACAGACTGCAGGTAGACTGCAGAGGTCACACCAGCTACAGAAAGCTACTCACCATCCAGCATGACTGCAAAGGTCACACCAGCTACAGAAAGCTACTCACCATCCACTCTGACTGCAAAGGTCACACCAGCTACAGAAAGCTACTCACCATCCAGCATGACTGCAAAGGTCACACCAGCTACAGAAAGCTACTCACCGTCCAGCATGACTGCAAAGGTCACACCAGCTACAGAAAGCTACTCACCATCCACTCTGACTGCAAAGGTCACACCAGCTACAGAAAGCTACTCACCATCCAGCATGACTGCAAAGGTCACACCAGCTACAGAAAGCTACTCACCATCCAGCATGACTGCAGAGGTCACACCAGCTACAGAAAGCTACTCACCATCCAGCATGACTGCAAAGGTCACACCAGCTACAGAAAGCTACTCACCATCCAGCAAGGCTGCAAAGGTCACACCAGCTACAGAAAGCTACTCACCGCCCAGCATGACTGCAAAGGTCACACCAGCTACAGAAAGCTACTCACCATCCAGCATGACTGCAGAGGTCACACCAGCTACAGAAAGCTACTCACCATCCAGCATGACTGCAAAGGTCACACCAGCTACAGAAAGCTATACTCACCATCCAGCATGACTGCAAAGGTCACACCAGCTACAGAAAGCTACTCACCATCCAGCATGAATGCAAAGGTCACACCAGCTACAGAAAGCTATACTCACCATCCAGCATGACTGCAAAGGACACACCAGCTACAGAAAGCTACTCACCATCCACTCTGACTGCAAAGGTCACACCAGCTACAGAAAGCTATACTCACCATCCAGCATGACTGCAAAGGTCACACCAGCTACAGAAAGCTACTCACCATCCAGCATGACTGCAAAGGTCACATCAGCTACAGAAAGCTACTCACCATCCACTCTGACTGCAAAGGTCACACCAGCTACAGAAAGCTACTCACCATCCAGCATGACTGCAGAGGTCACACCAGCTACAGAAAGCTACTCACCATCCAGCATGACTGCAAATGTCACACCAGCTACAGAAAGCTACTCACCATCCAGCATGACTGCAAAAGTCACACCAGCTACAGAAAGCTACTCACCATCCAGCATGACTGCAAAGGTCACACCAGCTACAGAAAGCTACTCACCATCCAGCATGACTGCAAAGGTCACACCAGCTACAGAAAGCTACTCACCATCCACTCTGACTGCAAAGGTCACACCAGCTACAGAAAGCTACTCACCATCCAGCATGACTGCAAAGGTCACACCAGCTACAGAAAGCTACTCACCATCCACTCTGACTGCAAAGGTCACACCAACTACAGAAAGCTACTCACCATCCAGCCTGACTGCAAAGGTCACACCAGCTACAGAAAGCTACTCACCATCCAGCCTGACTGCAAAGGTCACACCAGCTACAGAAAGCTACTCACCATCCAGCATGACTGCAAAGGTCACACCAGCTACAGAAAGCTACTCACTCTGACTGCAGAGGTCACACCAGCTACAGAAAGCTACTCACTCTGACTGCAGAGGTCACACCAGCTACAGAAAGCTACTCACCATCCAGCATGACTGCAAAGGTCACACCAGCTACAGAAAGCTACTCACCATCCAGCAAGGCTGCAGAGGTCACACCAGCTACAGAAAGCTACTCACCATCCAGCATGACTGCAGAGGTCACACCAGCTACAGAAAGCTACTCACCGTCCAGCATGACTGCAAAGGTCACACCAGCTACAGAAAGCTACTCACCATCCAGCAAGGCTGCAAAGGTCACACCAGCTACAGAAAGCTACTCACCGTCCAGCATGACTGCAAAGGTCACACCAGCTACAGAAAGCTACTCACCATCCACTCTGACTGCAAAGGTCACACCAGCTACAGAAAGCTACTCACCATCCAGCATGACTGCAAAGGTCACACCAGCTACAGAAAGCTACTCACCATCCACTCTGACTGCAAAGGTCACACCAGCTACAGAAAGCTACTCACCATCCAGCATGACTGCAAAGGTCACACCAGCTACAGAAAGCTACTCACCATCCAGCATGACTGCAAAGGTCACACCAGCTACAGAAAGCTACTCACCGTCCACTCTGACTGCAAAGGTCACACCAGCTACAGAAAGCTACTCACCGTCCAGCATGACTGCAAAGGTCACACCAGCTACAGAAAGCTACTCACCATCCAGCAAGACTGCAAAGGTCACACCAGCTACAGAAAGCTACTCACCATCCAGCAAGACTGCAAAGGTCACACCAGCTACAGAAAGCTACTCACCATCCAGCTTGGAGAGTCCCAGGGGTGAAGCGGGGTGGTCGTTGAGGGAGTAAGAGTGCTCAGATTTGATGCAGGGCGGCTGGGCGGCGTCGGTCAGACTGCGGTCATTGAGTACCTTGTCGTTGAAGGTGGAAGTATCCATGGTGAGCAGGGTGTCTAACCACTGGTCATTCTCCATGTGGTCCACGCTCTGTAAAACACAGAGCAACACAGGGCGTTCGGTTTGAAACTCGGTGCAACACAGGGCGTTCAGTTTGATAAACACCGCAACACAGGGTGTTCAGTTTGAAACTCAGTGCAACACTGGGCATTCAGTTTGAAACTCAGTGCAACACAGGGCGTTCAGTTTGATAAACACCGCAACACAGGGCGTTCAGTTTGATAAACACCGCAACACAGGGGGATCAGTTTGAAACACTGCGCAACACAGGGCGTTTAGTTTGAAACTCAGTGCAACACAGGGGGTTCACTTTGAAATGGTGCAAAACATGGTATTAATTTGGAAACACTGTGCATAACAAGGTGTTCATGTACTATTGAAACGGTGCAAAACAGAATGTTCACTTTGAAACAATGCAAAACAGTGTTCACACTGAACTGAACGTCCGTTTTGGCATGCTACAGATTGCAAGGCGTTTATTTGGCATGCAACAAAACACAAGGTGTTTACTTTGACACACAATGCAACACAGGGCATTCACTATGATGACGCCTTTCAAATCTGGCTCCTTTCAATCCTTCCCCCTTCCAAAAATGCTTCCTCGGTTGCAGCAACACTGCCGTGCAAACACTTCCGTTCATCAGCAACGCCTCTTTGAAGTTCACCTAAAGCTAATGTCGCCCCACCTCCACCTCCACCTCCCCCTCAAAAGAAGGTTCTAGGCTCTGACTCCTGAGGATAAAAACAAAAAGGGTGAAGGGTTCGGAGTGAGTGGGTGGTTCTCTAGACCTCCCCCCGACCCCCACCCCCATCTCCGTTCGTCTGTCCCTCTGTCCGACCCTCTGTCCGTCCGTCCGTCCCTCTGTCCGTCCGTCCATCCCTCTGTCCGTCCGTCCATCCCTCCGTCCGTCCCCCTCA
>JAWQFJ010000454.1:85000-100000 GCA_034096865.1 Theodoxus fluviatilis
ATGCAATTACTGTCTACAATGGTCTCATATGCAAATACTGTCCACATTGCTGCCATATGCAATCACTGTCTACATTGGTCCCATATGCAAATACTGTCTACATTGCCCCCATACATAAAAAGCTCAACCACTTGTTTCCCGCGTCTGCCTTCACTGGCTTTCCAGTCTCCCAACGCAAAATCCCAGATCACAACCCCCCAACCCCCATCTCTCTCTCTCTCCTCTCTCTCTCTCTCTCTCTCTCTCTCTCTCTCTCTCTCTCTCTCTCTCTCTCTCTCTCTCTCTTCTCTCTCTCTCTCTCTCTCTCTCTCTCTCTCTCTCTCTCTCTCTCTCTCTCTCTCCCTCCCTCCCTCTCTCCCTTTTCACCCCACCCCACCCCCCTCTGTCTGTCTGTCTGGTTGTCTGAAAATAAAAAGGTGTGAACAGTAACCGACAGATGTATTCTTTCTTGAGCCAATTAGGTGGCCCTGAAAAGGGCCGTTTGCAGGTGGGATGGAGAGCGATGCGTCAAAAGGCAGACGTGGCACTTCCGTCTCTGTGGCAGCGGCAAGGTTCCGTCCCAGCTGGCAGGTATACGCAGTGGTGTCTGTCTGTCTGTCTGTCTGTCTGTCTGTCTGTCTGTCTGTCTGTCTCTCTCTCTCTCTCTCTCTCTCTCTCAATCTATCAGTAAGGATGGTGGCATGGACTTGTTCTTTGAATTTATTATGCACACAGTCCCCTTGTTAAATTTCATTGCTCTGTATTTATTGCTTTGCCATGTTCGTCTCATGTTAATTCTGCATGTTGAATTTGTACACTATTTGTTAATAGGCCGCAGGCCTGACAATAAAATTTCGAAGTCAAATTCCTCTCTCTCTCTCTCTCTCTCTCTCTCTCTCTCTCTCTCTCTCTCTCTCTCTCTCTCTCTCTCTAATCTCACATCCCACACCCGCCCCGAACGACGCCGAAGGATAGTGCTCACACAGACGATACCAACGGTCCATCAAGGGAGTTAAATGAGGCTGAACTGTCCAGCCACAGGGTGTGAGAAACCTAACCTTCACCCCTTGCGAAAAAGAAACGCCCCTCAACCCAATGCTCACCATCCCCATTGTCCTAACATCTGTTCCAGGCTATGACTGGTTTACATAGGACCAAGAAGAGTTTAGAATGACCAAGCACGGTTTACAGAACAAGCATTGATGAAAGGACTTAGTATGGTTTAAAGACCAAACACTGATTGAAAGACTCGGTATGGTTTTAAAGACCAAACATTGGTTACGGACTTTGCATGGTGCATAGACAAAACACTGATTGAAGGGCAGTTTGGTTTAAAGACCAAACATTGCTTTAGGACCAAGATGGTGTACAGCTACCAAGCATGGTTTACAGCTACCAAGATGATTTACAGCTGCCAAGCATGGTTTACAGCTACCAAGATGGTTTACAGCTACTAAACATGGTTTAGGGGGATGGCAGGAAGCCCACCAGCCAGAAAGGAAGTGAGCATGAAGACAGGGAGAAGGGTGCTAATGCTTGAACATGATCCATGCCTCAGATATAAAACAGCCCTCCAGGGTACGCCTACTCTTCTTAGTGACTGCCCTCTATCTGTCTCTCTCAATGACTTCCCCACACTAGCACTGACTACACCCCTTTTCTCTTAGTGACTGCCCTCCATCTCTCTCAATGACTTCCCCACACCCACCATCGTCAGCACTGACTACACCCCTTTTCTCTTAGTGACTGCCCTCTATCTGTCTCTCTCAATGACTTCCACACACTAGCACTGACTGCACCCTTTTCTCTTAGTGACTGCCCTCTATCTGTCTCTCTCAATGACTTCCCCACACTCACCATCGTCAGCACTGACTGCACCCCTTTTCTCTTAGTGACTGCCCTCCATCTCTCTCAATGACTTCCCCACACTAGCACTGACTACACCCCTTTTCTCTTAGTGACTGCCCTCTATCTGTCTCTCTCAATGACTTCCCCACACCCACCATCGTCAGCACTGACTGCACCCCTTTTCTCTTAGTGACTGCACCTCAACCACTGAGCTCTATGAGTATATTTAGCTCAGTGGTCTCCACTCATTCAATGGAGTCGAGTGTTGGTGTGGGATGTTGGGGTGGTAGGCAGCTGATTTATGTGGCAACTAATATGTTTGGGAAAATATACACTCACTTCACAATTAAAGCAAGTTTAATACGTCGTGATTTCAAGGTTTGGGTATTACGTGATCGATATTGAACTGATTAGTCACTCATGGCTGGCAGGTATGGACTGCACTTACGTCCAAACAAACCAGATATATACCTACCACAGCATCAGGCTGCAGCCGACCAAACTACAAATTGCCTAAATTGCCTGCATTTCTCAAGCTGAAGACAGGATTCCAATTTCCCCCCAAGGAGGAGGTAATTTATCAGCAGACATACGATGACAACTATCAGGTAGATGGCAGAAAAGCAGTGGGGTGGGTTGGGGATGGGGTGGGGGGTGGGGGTTGGGGGGTGGGGAGGAGACTAGCTAAGGTGGGAAAATGGGGGAGAGATCTGGGCAGAGGAGTGACTAGAGCCGAGTTGCTGTGGCTAGAACAGTCCTAAATACAGCCAATCGCAATAGTGTCAATACAGGTTAAGTCACTACAGGTAACGTCATTGCACGCTTCGTCACTACATCATCATCAGCCCTAGGGTAGATACGGGGTCACTACTACTACTACTACTACTACTACTACTACTACTGCTACTGCTAGGTGTCAATTTTCACTTGAAATACTTTGCTACAACATTCACACGCCCAGTACATGTATGTACAAACACCCAGGGATCAATCCCCAATTCCCCGTGCGGTAGTCGGGTTGGCTGCGTGACTATGGCCAGCGTCAGCCAGTATCGACATAGGGTCACTACAACGAGCGTCTGACACCGTCGATATGGGGACACTACAGCGTCACTATAGCGTCACTACAGCCATTGTCGATACAGCCATTAGCACCTCCAGCTCTGGCAGCAACCTCCCCACTCAATTCCACCTGAAGCAACCTCATGTAGAACTGTCTCCAACACTCGACACAAAACCTCCGGGAAAATCTCTAGTAGATCTCCTGCAACACCTTGCCTTCAAAGAACACCTCTAGTAGATCTCCTGCAACACCTACGGCAAATGCCTTCAAAGAACACCTCTAGTAGATCTCCTGCAACACCTACGGCAACTGCCTTCAAAGAACACCTCTAGTAGATCTCCTGCAACACCTACGGCAAATGCCTTCAAAGAACACCTCTAGTAGATCTCCTGCAACACCTACGGCAATGCCTTCAAAGAACACCTCTAGTAGATCTCCTGCAACACCTACGGCAAATGCCTTCAAAGAACACCTCTAGTAGATCTCCTGCAACACCTACGGCAAATGCCTTCAAAGAACACCTCTAGTAGATCTCCTGCAACACCTACGGCAAATGCCTTCAAAGAACACCTCTAGTAACAGCTGTAGCACCACCAGTAAAATATCTAGTATCGCGTCAGGTATAGTCGCCATTAACACCCACCACTGACATTGCCAGAAGCATCTCCAGTAACTCCGCCAGTAGCCCCACTCTAAACACGGTGTGTAACACGCCCAGCACAGGCAATAACACAGTCAGCCAACCACGCTACTTCTTGTAGTCCAGCCAGCTCAGGTAATACCGCTGTCTCAGCTTTCCATATTCTTGCTGAAAGCAACTCGATAAATGGATTCCCCACCCCCACCCCACCCCACCCCCACCTCACCCCTGGCGTCCTCCCTTCACGGAACACAGCTTCATATATAGATTTTCTTCCTGGCTTGCCTACCTATACTAAATGCAGCGCAAAGTATGGATTTTCCCAGCACTGCAACAGCTGCTGTGTACAGAGACAGGAGAGCTGCACCTTGGCTTCTGCATAATTCTGTTGACACCTACTTGATTATCGATTTGGGCACGGACCTTCAAGGGTCGTTGTTTTTCTCTCTCCCCTACTGTGTAGTCGTTCAACGTCGCCACATCTGCTTAGTTGGACACACCTGAACATTGGTATATACATTATATATGCAGATCGTCTTCACATGTTCATTGAACATGTATTCGGTTCATTTGTTCACACATGCCTGTTGTAGCCTGGTGCTGGCTTGGGGGTTTGATGGAGGTGACAAGTGGGGGTTTGATGGAGGGAGTTTGATGGAGGTGATAAGTGGGAGTTTGATGGAGGTTTGATGGGGATTTGATGGAGGTGACAGATGGAGGTGATAAGTGGAGACACGAGACTAACTCGTAGCTGTTTTTTTTCATCTCTGCTCGACCACTAAGGTTAAAAAAGGCTGGCTGGTCTGAAATGCTGGTGACAGCGATCTCAGTGCCTGAGTTGGACCAAGTCTGATTGGCCAAGAGTAGTTGTGTTGATGAAGAACGCATGAACTTCATAGAAAACGGTGTAAGTAATTGGTGGGCTGGCCTCAGTCTCTCTCTAGTACCGTTTCATCATGGTGAAAGATGACTGTATTCTGTACACTGCGTCAATCGACTTAAATCGTGTTTCTTAATCAAAGATGACTGTACTCTATCCAGTGAATCATTTGAATTAGATCGTTTTTGTTATGTGTGTTTTCGTCGTCAAAAACAGGTATGTTCCTACACTTAATCGCTCGACTTAAGCTCTAATGAATAAATCCAAGTGCCCAAAATGTGCATTCGTGTTCGAGACTTCTGTCACAAACAAACTGGCCTCCAGTAATGAGAAAATAGCACATTTACTCTACAGGTGCTCAGTGCAAGGGTAGAAATGGCTAGAGGCGGACTAGAGGCATACGTGACTTAGAACTACAGACATCCTGCCTTCACGCATGAGGGAGTCTAAGACATTAGAGGGACACGTGACTTAGGACTTGAGATCTGCTGACTTCATACGTGAGTGAGTCCATGACACCTTCACAAAGGCAATGGCTATTGATAGCTATTGATGGCTAGCCAAAGACAGGTCATCACCACCAAACACTAAGTGTGAGGCAGAGATAGAGACAAAGGAAATGTATTTCTGGTCGAAGTTAACCGAGGGAGGGAGACACTCGTGGATACGGATATGCCTTACATCCCATCCATAAGTGATACGGCTAAGATGTTCTTGCATTCATTGTCTGTCCATTCTGTCTGTTTGTTCTGTTTGTCTGCCTGCCTGCCTGATGAGAGAGAGAGAGAGAGAGAGAGAGAGAGAGATTCAACAACAGCAAAACAAGTGAAGAAACTGATATCTGACCCACCTCTGACCTTTGACCTGAGGTACGAAGGAATAATTATCCTAACAACCTTAACCTTAACCTTCCACATACGACTTAATAGCAAGCACACATGTTCTCTGAGAGGTTCAGTCCTCCCAACATCCCCCACCTCAAATAACCTGTTGCATGACAACCACCTCCGCCATGCAACTATCATCCTCCACCAGCACCAGCACCACCATTCACCTCCACCCCCTCCACCAACACCACCAGCACCACCATTCACCTCCACCCCCTCCACCAACACCACCACCACCATTCACCTCCACCACTATCCCAAATGCACCCACTGAATGGCTGTCACCAGAACCTTTCCCATACGCACTGGGTTCACCTTCAGCAGTTCAAACAACGTGCCAAGCTCCTTCCTATGTATAGCTACCACGATATTGAGAAATGGACACGCTATGCAACGACCAGGACGGGGGAAAAAACCGACTGACTTTTGCAGACATGCTGAAAATAGCTGGGGTGTTAGTCAGCTTCCACATGGTCTCAATCAGGAGGGCAGAAACAATGGAACACTAGGCATGCCGAGGTGCCCACTCCATACAATGAAATCCCATCAATGTTGCACGCCTGACGCCAGAAGAATGATGCAATGCATCGCAGGCTTGACGCCTCCAGCATGACGCAACAGGTCACAGGTTGAACATCACAAGCATGACGCAAAGCGTCAAAAGCTTGACGTCACAAGTACGACGCAACGCGTCACAACGTTGGCGACACAAGTATGACACAAGCATGACACAACACGGCACAGGTTAAACATCACAAGCATGACGCAATGCGTCACAACCTTGACGACACAAGTATGACGCAGTGTGTCACAGGTTGAACATTACAAACATGACGGAACGCATCACTGTCATAACACACATGATGCAATGTGTCACAATTGCGACGCCACAAGCATGACGCCGTAACCAAGTAGCAACTCGTCACATGCTCCACGTTGTAATACCCCTAGAACTTAGTATTTATAGAAAAACGTAAATGGTGGTAACTCAATATACTTCTGCAAAAATAATCACCCGAATTATGACCAGCTTGTGTTTTCATAAGTGGACGAAAAATTTCAGACACGGATGCTTTTGAAGTGCATGCCATGGTGCTTTCCTTCTTTGTATGTCTAAACCACAGACGGTAAAATGGAACACATTTACCCGGCAAATGTTTAGGTTTTTTAGCACTCTGAGTGAAAACCTACCAACCTGGAAAGCTTAATAAACCGAGGTCTAGTGTGTGATACGCATTCACAACATCAAAATCACGCACTATAAAGATCCTGACGCTCATGTCCTCGACGGGTGGGTGTCGGCCACAGTAAAAACACCCAGCACGCACAATTTCTCCTTTGTGGAAAACAGTGTGCCAGCGCCCTTGGCAGCAGGAGACTGGTCTCATTGACTTGAGACACTACACACTGAGAGACAGCCTCAACATCGGCTTAAGCGCCTTGAGCATGCTGCCAGCATGGATACGTGCGCTATACAAGTAGACATCATCATCATCATCAATATGGTATGGAGGTGGTGGTGGGTTTTTTGTTGTGTTTTTGTGGGGGTTCTTGTTGTGTTGTGTTTTGTTATATTCGTGTTTTTGCTGTATCGTGATGGCACTTGTTGAGGTACGTGGCAGTGGCTGTCCTGGAGATGAATGTGCTGATACCATAGACAGAAAGGGACAGGTGTCATGGAGAACTGCAGATGGCTGATGACAAGAGCAAACACGGCGGAATTATTTTCCTATTTGAACCAGCAAGACCTCTGCATTGGCCATCGGCTCTATGTCTCAGTTGCATTATAGGACAATGGAGATTTTATTCCAGTGTCAGCGTGGGTCTGTAGGAAGGGCTGTCTACCTTCATAACAGAGCACACCCCTGTGTGCATGTACTGTGCTGATGGCTCCTCCTGGCTTCGGCATGCAGTCTTGTCAAGCAACAAAGGTGTGTCTGTGTTATTAAGGAACCGTGAGCCCCTCTTCCACCCCCACCCCCCATCACATCTTGAGTATCCATCCCCCCTTACACCCCATCCACCCACCCCCAGCCCCCCATTCTCACCCACAATCACACACACTCTCTCATTATACCCATCCTGATCCTAACCCAGGCCAAGCCAGAGTTCAGACCTGCCGAGCCTGAGTTGACACTGGAAGTTGCAGTCCAAAAACGGACCATTAAAAGAGTTGACACGATGACGGGAAAGGATGGGTGGATGGCGTTTTATGGCCTGTCAGCCTTGGTAGGCTATTTAATGCCTCTAATCACGAAAAACACGAGAATTAAGATAGAATAAGAATGTCAGGGCACGATTTTCCTAGCTATTCGTCTCTTATGAAACACGTAGGGATACATGGTGGGTCAACACGTAGGGATGCATGGTGGGTCAATTCTTAACCCGTCAACCCACGGGGGGCAAATTTGCGGGGGGAACGACGGGAATTAAATAAATGAAGTTACGTCTGTGTGTGTTATGTAAGGCCACTGCTCACAAAAATCACTAAAACTGGTGAGCATAATAGCAAGCTATGTTTCTATTTCCCTTTACCTAGTTATTCGCTTTTTACAAATAGCTAGGGAGCTGTGGTGGGTCTATTATTAACCACATCCCACAGGAAGTAGTTCACACAGCGGAGGCTAAAGTCCAATTACTGAGCATGAAACAGTCCACTGAATGGAGGTTGTCAGAGCATGCACCACACAGTGATGTAAAAATGGTTGAATCAATGTTGAACTTTAGCATCTTCTTCCCAGGTCAAACACCCCCGAAACAATCGGCGGAACACCAGGTCTGAGAGCTACCGTACTGCAGGTACAAGTCAAAAGTTCAGGTCACCACCAACAGGCCGCAGATTACAAAGTTCATTTCTGATTATGTCATAACAGTCAAGGGCCCAAGTGAACCTTTCCCTAGTTCTCATTTTTACTGAACACGGTCAGAGCTGTACAGACCCCATAGACCTTTCATTGGTTCTCAGTTCCACTCAACACGTTTCTGTGACAGTGCATTTACAAGTCACCTCAAAGTCATTTTATTTACAAAGAGATGTAACTCGCACTCTCGGCATTTGAAAGCAATGAGTGTCAAAACAAAAGAAATATGTGTGTGTTTTTTCAAGCGAGCAGAGAGTATTACATAATGCATGTGCATGTTCAATTGTGTATGCATGAGAGAGAGAGAGAGAGAGAGAGAGAGAGAGAGAGAGAGAGAGAGAGAGAGAGACAGACAGACAGACAGACAGACAGACAGACACAGACAGACAGTCAGACAGACAAAATAAATAAGACAGACAGACAGACAGACAGACAGACAGACAGACAGACAGACAGACAGACAGACAGACAGACAGAGAGAGAGAGAGAGAGAGAGAGAGAGAGAATGCATGAGAATGAACGAGAATGAAAGAATGCGGGAGAGAGGGGGGGAGAGAGAAAGACATGAGAGAGAAAGACGGGAGAGAGAACGGACGAATGAATTGTTTATTGTATACAGGCCTCGAGCCTGTTACAATTTTTTTAACGAACGAATTGTTTTTATGAGAGAGAGAAAGAGAGAGAGAAAGAGAGAGAGAGAGAGAACGAACGAACGAACGAACGAATGGTTTATTTTTGTTAGGCCACCGGCCCATCACAACACAATTACACATAATATGCCTTCGGCCATAGCAATAGAAACAGCTTCTGTTCTTCTTTTGAATGCATAATACAAATACGTTGCAACCGCTCGTACTGCCTTAGGCTCCTCCAGCGACAGGAGTACCTTAACATCAAAGGCATATGTAATCGTCATCAACCTGCGTATATACATTTGTCTGAGATCTTCATAGGCAGGACATTCAAGTAACAAATGCTGTTCATTTTCGTCTGTTTCACAGCAAGCTGGACATAAGTAAGCATTATCAGCTCGCTCCGTAGCAAATCTGTATTTATGCGTGAACAGATCGATGAATCCCATCCTAAAAAGAACATAAACATATCGAACAACTTTTTTATCTAATATATACAAATATTTCTCTCTATTCAATTCTGTCTTAAAGGATATGTACGGTTCATATCTACCACTCGCTGATATTGAAACTGTCCATACATTCATGTATTCAGTGATAAGGCGCTTTCTGAACTCGAGCAAGAACTCTGTCTCATTCCGCACATTCTGATTACGCCATACATCAGCAAAATCATATCTATGCAATACTTCTTTTATTATGTCAAACCAGTTTCCATTATTTCCCGAGATGAGAATCATCTTGTAAACTTTGTTAGGGTATCTAGTTGCCTCCATCCAAAGTACACGCAACCAGTACTTAATAGCCCATAAAGTTGCATTGATATACAGTGGGTATCTTCCGATTTCACCATGCGTCATCAAGTTAGGAGCTTGTAAAGGAACATTGAGAAATCTTTTCATAGCTTGTAGGTGTACAGATCCTATTTCCGAACAGTTGTACAGTCCCCACAGTTCTGATGTAAACAAAAGTACCGGCTGTATCTGGGTAGTAAACATTTTGAAATACACATCTGGTGACACATTTCCTAATTTTTGTAGACACTTAGTCAGTTGAATCATGCCAGCTGTTGCTCTAAGTACAAGATCAGACTGTAAAATACTAAAGGACAGTCTCGAAGTGAACAGTGCTCCAAGATATCTGTACTCATTCACAGACCGAGAGAGAGAGAGAGAGAGAGAGAGAGAGAGAGAGAGAGATTTCAGTCGTTTTAATTTGTCACAATGTTTTTATTTTGAGGACCACGGGAAGCTGTACATTTAATGTACAAGTGTATATCCTCATGAAATAAAGTTAGTGAATTGCATTGCATTGCATTGCATTGAACTGAATTGAACTGAATTGAACTGAATTGAACTGAATTGAACTGAACTGAACTGAACTGAACTGAACTGAACTGAACTGAATGTCACGACTGAGTTTGTTATTTTTTTATTTTAATGAATTTATAGAGAAAAGTATGTTGTGGCATGTGTTGTTACTTTAAGTCCACTTCGGCATGATGCACCTTTAGGTGTATTTGCGGTGGCGGCGCTTGCTGACTCGGCGTTTTAAACCGTTTCTGCACGTGGTTGTCGTGTCCATTATTGCACGTGGTTTTCGTTTTGGTTTGGGGGTTTTTCACTGGCACTGAACCTTTATAAATGAGGAGGAAGAATGGATTGAAGGGATTGATTGGAAAATAAAGAATGACTAAGAGCTATAGATGTTAAGCCCACTGGACGGTTTTAAAGGTTTTTACTTGTAATCATTGTTTGGTTTTCTTTGAAGTTTTCAGTTTTGTTTTCGGTTATTGAGATAGTTTTGTTTGAAAGATGTCCGTGTAATGTGAAGAGTGTGTTATATGTAAAATTTTGTTTGTGACGTCTTTGTTTTTAAATGTGATTAGTTACTGAGGAAGAAAATTCCCATATTTTATTTTTTTGTGTCCGGTTGGTGGTCGAGCCACACTTCCACCTACCCCAACCGTGACACTGAACTGAACTAAACTGAGGTTTGATTTTGAATTTTGATTTTGAACGATTTTATTCAAGGCCATCCCCCCCATTTGAATAAAGGTGAGCGCATATATCAAAATAATAATTACATGAATATCATTCTGTCGTGTGTACACCTGTTAGAGTTATGACAGCTCTGTCATCAACTGTGCACTAAGAGAGAAGTATTTATGAGGATAATCATGCTGTACTGGACATACTTTTCTCATCTCTGACTGTCATGGCATAGAAAATGTACATAGAAACATCTTGCATTGTCCGTATGTTAGTTCCCTCAGGAGATAGCTGCATGTTCTCGGCGGTGGCTGAATATATTTTGAAATGTACTTTTCCCTTAATTTGTTATAAGCACTGCAGTCTAGCATGAAATGCGTTTCATCTTCGACCATATGGCAGAAAGGACAGGTAATTGTTCTCGTTTCTCTGATGATGTAACGTTGATTATTTTGTATTTTTTATGTCTAATCGGAAACGAATAAAGGTATCTCTAAACTTTGTTTATAATGAGGAAACTTAGATATTGTTCTTGGCAGATCGTGTTTTTGAAGGAGGCATACCAAGAATATCTGTCACTTTCACGGTTTCTTCCTTCCAATGACTGGAGGTAGCAGTCTTTTAGCCTTTGCTTTAGTTGTTCCAAGAAACGACGTTCGCTACCAACTCCCTCGTTTAACCACACATATGCATAGTCTAGTTTACACAATGTGTCTTTTATGGTGTGGGGCCAGTTCCTTTTATCAGGGATGTTGCCATTTTCTAGCATAGTATATGCCTGTTTAGGTAGTCTTATTGATGACATTCTAGACAGCATGAGTCAGTATTTGATAGCTCTAATTGTACTGTTAATCACGAGGGGGAAATCTACCTAACTCTCCATATACGAAGTGGTTTGGTACTTTAGTATACAGCCCTAGGAACTTTTTACATGCAAATACATGAACTCTCTCTACCCTTTCCTGACTTTTAAGACCCCATATTTCGGCGCCATACAACAAGGAAGATTACACCTGGGCGTCAAAGAGTTTAATAAACATTTTAGGGTTAATATTGTGGAGGGACCACATTGCCTTCATTATCTGTACCGTCTATTGTTTGCCTTGAACAGAAATATCTTCGACCGAGGCACTTTCTGACAGTTTGGTAGTAAATGTACAGCCTAAGTATTTGTACTTATTTACCACTTCCAATCTTTTTTGATAAAGTGCCACTTTTCTCCATCTGCTTAATAGCCTCCTCGTCTAAAGACCATCACCTTGGTCTTTTCAGTGTTCACTTGGAGCCCAAGGTTTTCTGACACGACTGCAAGGGAGCAAATCTAATTTTGCTGGCGTGGTAGACAATAAAACAATGTCATCGACATACAGCAATATAAATATCTCGTTCTCGCCTGGTAGGAATTGCACTCCATGCTTACCATGTGCTCGGCACGTAATCTGCCACTTTGTTGATGTACATTTAGAAAATGGAAGAGCTCTTCTTTGCTCCATGTTTGACGCCAATCGGGCAGGTAAAAAATTCGGATGTTTGATGTTGCCATCTAACACAGGACTGCACGTTTGAGTACATAGCTTTTAAGATGTTGATGAATGTTGTTGACAGTCCACTACTTTGCATTATTCTCCAAAGATGGTCCCGGTTGACCGAATCGAAAGCCTTTTTATAGTCTACAAAGGCATATAGTTTACCACGGCTCCTTCCATAAACATGTTTCAGGCCAATGGAACGCAAAACAAAAACGTGGTCAATCGTAGAGTGGTCTGGCCGGAATCCTGCTTGCTCAGAACAGATTTTGTTCTCCACTTCTAGCCACGTGCGGAGACGTCTCGCTAGAATGGATGAGAAGATTTTACTGAGAATGGGTAATAGGGAGATGCCTCTATAATTGTCTGATTCATTTTGTTTCCATTTTTGTATATAGGAACTATGATCGACTGTGACCAAGGCTGCGGAAAATAATGGCTATCAAAAAAGAACTAAACTGAGGTGAGGTGAGGTGAGTTGAATAGAATTGAATTGAGTGGAATGGAGTTGAATGAGTGTACAGTACCTGCTATGACTGGCGTTACTGAAGCTGAGGCCAGCTGACCGTTCAACACGGACCGCACGTGCCATCGCTGAGAGACGTAGGGGGCTGATGATGGCTGCAGCCAGGGGCCTGTTCAAGAGGCCTATCGGTACGTACCGGTTCATACCGTTCGTCTCTTGAACGACTTGGTACGGCTACCGGTATTGACCGGTACGTACCGCGCCGGAACGCTGTTGCGCCTGTATAATCAAAATGGCTGCCTTCGGGGAAAGGAAGAAAGTCGTCATCACAAATATGCGCTGTGGCACGCATTTCGACCTGTGATTATTACCCAGCCTATGCGAGACGTTACAAGAAGTTAGGCTGATATTGTACTTTTCTTTTTTAAAAGAATAACTGCTCTGAAATAATTACCGGGCAAGATGTGAGCAAACATTTCCACGACAGATAGCGAAACAATTTTAAGGGAAGCAACTCTTATATCTTACATTAGCCCTTTGTTTGTTGTGTAATCTCCCTTGAAGTGAGCATCGAAATATTCTTGCTTACACCAAGTTAGCACTGTCGTTTTGACATAAATTTCTATTCGAGCGATGCCGAGTATTCATGCACAGCTACAGCTTAACGTATTTCATCAGTTCCACAAGGAACGAGCAGTCTGCAGCTGCTGGTTTACTCATTTGGTTGAGAAGCGCAATCCGCGACGATGAGAAGGCATCGCGGAAGCCATCTTGGCTACCGTTCGGTCATAACGAGTCGTTCAAGAGTGCACATTGGTTGCTCGGCTACCGGTAGGCTACCGGTAGGTCGTCTTGAACGCACGGCAGGACAGAGCAAGCACTAGCCAGACCCTGGGCCAGGCCCAGGTCCCAATGTCGTGTAGCCACCTTTCCATGCTCACTCCAGTGTGCCCAAGATCTCGCTTGGACTCCCTTTTCTCTGCTTGAAATTTACTGCTGTGATGTGAATACGGGAGAGAAATTCCCCAGCCTTATTGGAGCGATAATCTACTCCTTTCAGGAGGAGAGATGACAGTCCTGAGGGTTACGCGCACATTTCTTGCTTTCTGCCATCGACCGTCATTGGTTGCCGCCTCCACCAATGACAGAACGCAGTCGCTGCTCACAGCGACCAATGGGCTGAGCGCTCTCTGAATGCCGTTAAAGGAAATTTATATTCTTAGGCTTCATGTTGATGTCTTGGCTGTTGCCGGTAGTTCCTGCAGCACTCAACTCTTCTCCATTACGACTGCACTACACGGTAGTCAATGAATAATAGATGGATGGATGGATGGATGGATGGATGGATGGATGGATGGATGGATTGCGAGGCAGATGATTGGGAAAATCACAAGGTGTGACTGGCCATTGTAGATGACTGACAGACACCTGAGGCTAAGCAGAAGAAACGGAAGCAGAGGAAGCAGAAGCAGCAGAAGCAGAAGCACAAGGACTTGCATGCACACACAATGCATTATATGTCAAAAGTAGATGACAGCCAAAGACGCTTGCGCATGCGCACAAAGACGGAATTCCCGGGATGCCCCCTTAGCTAGTTACTATATACTTCTCTCTCTCTCTCTCTCTCTCTCTCTCTGGCATCGCAGTCTCGGGAGACATCAGTGCCCCTCATGGAGGTAAGTCATTGTAGGTGGGGCTTCTGCAGCGCCGGCTGTGACTGTGGAGACCGATTCTCGAGTGGCAGTCCCTGCCGCACGCGCTGCAGATGTGTTGCGTCCTCTGGGCTGCGGAAGTCGGTGCGGTGCGTCCTCTCCTCTCTCTTCTGTCCGCCGTAAGTTGGCCCCTTCTGTCGTCCGCTATCTCCACGCCCCTGCGGACACGCTGGCGCCAGGTGCTCCTACCTTCGGCAGTGTCGCCCAGTCGGATGCAGGGATGCTGCAAATCTTCAGATCTCTGCTGCAGGCGTCCTTGAAGCGGAGTCTAGGACGAACGGTCCTTCTTTTGCCGCTGGCCAGCTGGCCACACAGGGTGATTTCAAGGCTGCGCCTTAGGCAGCGCATATATATATATAAAGGTGTTCAGCCGGCGCTACTGCCTCATGTAGGTGCTCCAGGTCTCGCTTCCATAGAGTAGAGTGGTGAGGACGCAGGCCTCGTAGACAAGGATCTTAGTGTGCATGGCGAGTGAACAGTTTTCCCACACTCTCTTGGAGAGTCTTGCCATGATG
>JAWQFJ010000454.1:105000-108363 GCA_034096865.1 Theodoxus fluviatilis
GACAGAGAGAGAGGGGCGACAGACAGAGAGAGAGGGCGAGTGAGAGAGGGCGAGAGAGAGAGAGAGAGAGAGAGAGAGAGAGAGAGAGAGAGAGAGAGAGAGAGAGAGAGAGAGAGGGAGGGAGGGAGGGAGAGAGAGAGAGAGAGAGAGAGAGAGAGAGAGAGAGAGAGAGAGAGAGAGAGAGAGAGAGAGAGAGAGACAGAGAGAGAGAGAGAGAGAGAGAGAGAGAGAGAGAGAGAGAGAGAGAGAGAGAGAGAGAGAGGGCGTCTTTTGGGGTCTTCTCGGGTCTTTTCGGGTGTCTTTTCGGGTCTTTTCGGGTGTCTTTTCGGGTCTTTTCGGGTCTTTTTGGGTGTCTTTTCGGGTCTTCTCGGGTCTTTTTGTGTCTTTTCGTGTCTTTTCGGATCTGTTGGGATCTTTTCGGGTGCCTTTTCGGGTCTTATCGAAAAAAATCACTGATAGTGATTTTTATCGAAAAGATCCCAAAAGATCCGAAAAGACCCAAAAAGACACCCGAAAAGACCCGAAAAGACCCTAAAAGACACCCGAAAAGATCAGAAAAGACCCGAAAAGACCCGAGAAGACACTAAATTACCTGAGAAGACCCGAAAAGACCCGAGAAGACCCGAAAAGACACCCGAAAAGACCCCAAAATAGGGCAGTGATTTTTATCGAAAAGACGTTTTAGGTCTTTTTGGGTGTTTTTTGGGATGTCTTTTTGAGTCTTCTCGGGTCTTTTTGGGTCTTCTCAGGTAATTTAGTGTCTTCTCGGGTTTTTGCGGGGCTTTTCGGGTCTTTTCAGGTGTCTTTTCGGGTCTTTTCGGGTGTCTTTTCGGGTCTTTTCGATAAAAATCACTGCAAGTGAAAAGACCCGAAAAGACCCGAAAAGACACCCGAAAAGACCCGAAAAGACACCTGAAAAGACCCGAAAAGACCCGAAAAGACCCGAGAAGACACTAAATTACCTGAGAAGACCCGAAAAGACCCGAGAAGACCCAAAAAGACACCCCAAAAGACCCCAAAAGAGGGCAGTGATTTTTATCGAAAAGACTCGAAAAGACTCGGGTCTTTTGGGGTCTTTTCGGTTGTCTTTTCAAGTCTATTCGGATCTTTTCGGGTCTTTTCGGGTCTTTTGGGGTCTTTTCGGACGTCGTTTCGGGTCTTTTCGGGTCTTTTCGGTGTCTTTTCGGGTCTTTTCGGGTCTTTTCGGGTCTTTTCGGGTCTTTTCTATAAAAATCACTGCCCTCGGCTTTTACATGCTGTGTGAGGCCATTGACTACGACAAACCATGAGAGTTGGTTAGAACTACAGCATGTCAAGGCACGGTTTCCCTAGGTATTCGCCTCTCACCAACACTGTGGGGAAACGCAATGGATGAGTTCTTGTCCCCAACCCACAGGGGGTCCGTGCTTGAGAAACAAGGCTACAGTGCTGAGTTAAGTTATGAGCGCACCAAGTCACATTTTCCCTAGTTCTACGTAACTGTATACATTTCAAGATTTTTATCTAGGAGCTTTGTGTATTTTTTTCGTCTGGATTATTCTAAAGTAAAAAAAAATCAAGAGATCAATAAATCAATAAACCAATTAATGAATAAATCAATAAACTCCTGGTTAAAAAATATCTTATTTGGTATATAATTTTTGTTTTTTCATACATGGTCACAAAAGTGCGAGAAATTCAAAATGAGAGGCGGCTCGTGAACTCGAAATTCAGACAGTGTCACATGTGGTGTTTGTGAAGAGCTGCTCCACAATATGATTTGTGTAACAATACGATAATGTTAAAAGTAAGCAGCCAGCCGCAAAAATGCAAAACCGGGTTTTGTGTCTTTTATGGACGAGTTTTCGCATCAGTTGCTCACTAATGAATACAGTTGATAGCAATAGAGTGAAATGGTAGAAGGCCGAAAACACTCTCTCTCTCTGTCTCTCTCTGTCTCTCCCTCTCTCTCTTTCTCTCTCTCTCTCTGTCTCTCTCTCACTCTGTCTCTCTCAGTCTGTCTCTCCGTCTCTCTCTGTCTCTCTCTCCCTCTCTCTCTCTCTGTCTCTCTCAGTTTGCCTCTCTCTGTCTCTCTCAGTCTGTCTCTCCCTGTCTCCCTTTGTCTCTCTGTCTTTCGGTCTCTCTCTCTCTCTCTCTCTCTCTCTCTCTCTCTCTCTCTCCTCTCTCTCCATCCGGAAATGCATTACTTTTTTTATTGTCCTGCTTTATACGACTTGAGAGCACGTTATTTTTTTGGTATATTTAAGACTGATAATAGTGATCCATTCAAGCTTCTTATGTCCAACAAACAAACGAAAGTAATTAGACTAGTGAGCACATATCTCTACCAAGCATTTAAACAAAGAGATGAAGCTCTGGAGTCTGCAGAGCATTGCAACTTATTTGTTTGACAATTTTCTCTGATTAATTCACTTTGTTATTGTTTAAAGCATTGTACCACTTGAATAGGGCCGGTGGCCTGATAAAAAAAATTCGTTCGTTCATTCGTTCGTTCTCTCCCTCCCATTTCTCTCTCTGCCTCCCCTCCTCTCTGTCTCGCTCTGTCTCTCTCTGTCTCTCTGTCTCTGTCTCTCTGTCTCTCTCTCTCTCTCTGATGTACAAGTTCAATACAGATTGGGAACAAAGAATACTGAAGAGTAACAGGTATACTTTTTACAGAGAGATCAAGAAGGGATGGGGTGTAGAGCAATATCTGTATGACATAGACAAAAAAATATTCAGGGATATATTTATTAAATTCCGAATGGGTATTTCTGAGCTGTACATCCATAAATGGAGATACGTTCCTGATGCAGTAGCAGTGTTGTGTCCTCTGTGTAGAGAAGAATTGAAATTGATACACATTTTCTTCTCAGATGTCCTGCATTGTACGATCTGAGAGAACACTATATTCTGAAATTCATAGACGTAAATTGCGACAACCCAACCGAATTCATCATGTCATCAAAGCAAAAGTATGTCATAAGATCGACAAGCATTTATTTGTATAAAGCACTTATGCGCAGAAGGGAAGAGATAGATTTGCCTGAACAGAATACTTTCTATACGGAGTAGATTGCAATGTATCCTGCCGAAGGAGAAAGTATCATTATATCTTTTGATTGAGTAGATTTCATTGTACACTGTATCATTTGAAAAGGGCCGGAGGCCTGATCAATAAACCATTCGTTCGTTCGTTCGTTCTCTCTCTCTCTCTCTCTCATATTGAAGATGCATCTACAAGTAGGGGTGCATCATCTGGCTCCTTAGAAGGCAGGCTGGTAACACCTCCTGAAACCGAGTGCCGTGCATCCAAGGATGCTCCGATTGCAGCCTGACGGTCAAGCCACGGCCCACGCAGACTTGAAACCACGGATACACCAA